>JANTOP010043312.1:0-10431 GCA_027564815.1 Symmerus nobilis | reverse complement strand
GATAGAGAAGTATGCGAACTTATTGTCAGTTTTATAGAGTTACAAAAATGTAGAGAAAACCAACAGAATTCAGCCACTGTGGCTCCTGTTCTCTCAAATCATGGATTCCTTTTTGATCAATTCAATGAATGATTAGGAAGATTTTTGTATGGCACAATTTTAAGTTATTTTATATAATTAATGAAATTACAATTCTAAATTTTTTTTTACTATTGTTCAGGAATGCCGTCGATACAGCAGTGCCGAGATGGTCTGACAGGACGCGTATATCGCTAGTAGCTTAAAATGTTGTTGATAAGAATCGTATTCTCAATGTTACAAAAAGAAGACTTTTAAATGAAAATCTTATTAATTGATGAAAAAACAACCAATTTTTCCCGATTTTAACACTTGTGTACACTCCACGTGGTGAAAAACTTAAAAATATGTCTAACAGTTCATAGAATACCGTAAATTATTAGGCACTAAAAATCAGTCGCGATTAAAAGAAATTAATTGAAATAAATATGGCTCTTGTAAAATGTCTGATAAATAGCTTTACGAAAAACAAAACTTAGAAAGCAAGAATTAATTCTGAAAAATGGTCGTTGTCAAAATAATAAAAACGAATAACTTCGCTGATCCACTATTTAGCTTTCTTCAAATCACGCTACTAATAAAAAACAAAAAAAAGTAAATACAATATAATATTTGATGGGGCTTTAAGTTGTATAGTCAAGCGATCTTTGCGCACAACTATCTACAGCCCACTGCAATTCTCAATCTATGTGCAACATTTATTTGATTTCACAAGCTTTCTTAAACACTATTATAATTATTATCTATACTCGATTCGCTGAAGCTTTCTGAGCATTACACAGAAAAGCCCATGTTTACCACTAATCACAGTGCAATTTTACGAGGGCGGGTCAATAAGTAGTCGGGCTGAAATTTAAAAAAGCATTTTTATGTGTAAATTTCGATTTATTTCTCAACATAGTCCCCTTTTAGCTCGATACACTTCTACCAGCGCTTCTCCAACTTTTTTATTCTCCTACTCTACTAAAAATGATTTGTTCAACACTTCAAAATAAACCTCCGTCTAAGCGATGATGAGCATTTTTTCTCCCATATGCGGTCGTTTTTCTTTCAAGGCAGCGTTGAATCGGTCCATTACGGCTGCATAGTAATCACCGCTTATCGTATTTTTCTCCGGGAACATAATCTAGGAAGATGATACCGCGTGTATTTCAAAAAACTGTGGCTTCACACATTGTCTTTTTACTTTAGCACGTTATTTCGCTGATATCCATTATTTTGACTGACTTGTTCTCAGGTATAGTGGTAAATCCATATCTCATCCACAGTCACACTTCGACGCACAAACTCATTTGGATCCCGCTTAAACATCGCCATAGAATCATTCACGCGGTTGCGTTTATAGTCCAATTACACGCACTTTTACTCGTCGATTGCGCATAACAATATTGTGGATTTCTTCGATGATTTCTTACGTCACGACCTCATTTGGACGGCCTGGCTGCTCATTATCACAGATACTCGTACGACCGTGTTTAAATTCAGCTGTCCACAATTTTTTTTGTTGATAACGAAGTAGCAGACTCCCCATAAACTTCGTCGAATTCTGCTTTGATTTCATCGTTAATTTTTTGTTTAAGAAGCAACATTTTTATCACAAATCGATATTAAATTTTTCCACGTTCGCGAAAATCAAAAAAATCGTTGTCTTTCGATGGCTGCCAAACACAAACTGAGTAACGCAGCTAACTGAAATTACGGCTGCCAAACACAAACTGAGTGACGCATCTGACTGCAATGTTAGACATAATCATATGAAGGATTAAAATAACGAATGGTAATAGAGATTTTGTTTTCGCGCGCTATTTTTTGAAAAAGGCCGATCGCTTTTTGACCTACCCTCGTATATCCTGTAGTAAGTTATCAAATGCTTTTTTAAAATTCTTTCATTACTTATGTTTATGAGTAGTGAACTCTTTATCCCACAAATAAATATTTCGAGGTATTTGATATTGGATTCCGAAAGTACTAATGGTACTTATTATGCAATTCATCGATAGTCGAATGAACGTTCAATCGCAATTGTGGGCGAACATCTTTCGATTATGTATAAAAAAATACTAGTTATATTTGATTTATTTATTGAATTAATTATTTTAGCAAATAATTTGAAAATTAAAAAAGGACTTATTCTCCCACGAAAAGTAAGGTAATGAATAGATGATGATAATATACCTCAAAGCCTTTGAAGTAAGTCCGTTTGCGATTTTCGCTGTTGTTGATTCAAACCTTGTTTCTGAAATATCCCTCCGAGAACTCGATGAATAATTCACCAAAAGTAGTTTCTTAACCCCTTCTTAAAAAATTTTAAGCAACCATTTAATTTATTCCTCAATTTTTCGGGATCCGCAGAATAACATGATCCCGATTTGAGTCATTAACAACTTCTGCAACATAGCTTTACTAGTATTTTCGATATTGATAACTGAGAACAGTTACGAGTTTTTGGGGACTGTGAATAAACTTGTTATTCTAATAACAAGTATCGTATCTAAGTTAACCTATAACCTGTATAAATGTATAATTTAACAATATTTTAAATACTTAGAAGAGTCTCCTTCTCCGCGCTATACTGGAAAATCTTATATGCCAACAAATGGAAATACGCTACCACCAATTGCCGTTCGCACGAAAACGGAAATGAAATTGGTGGAGGTGGTAAATGATGGCAAATTATTGGAACGTTTACGTACGGAAACATTAAAATTTGCGTTGCAACGTAATTTTTTTGTGTTGGTAAAAATTATAGATCGTAAGTTATATTTAATGGAGTTTGATATTTTGTAATAATTTTCACATCATTCTATTTATCAATTTTCTTTAAGTCTCATGTTGCATCAATAAGACGGTCATAAATTTCACAACCCAAGGAATGTATTACGTTGGGCAAGATGAAATAGTAATTTTATTAGAATTGCTCCCCGATGACGATATAAATGGACTACCAAAAGATATGTTTATACATTTTTATGAGATATTTTATGAAGCTGAAAAAGGACAATCGATTACTGAGCTTGGATTTTCAATGCCAAATGTTCCAAATTTCTTGAATTCCAGAGAGCATGGTGGATTTTTGTATATACGCACAACGTACCAGTGTTTGCAAGAAGTTGAGCTACCGGAAAGTCCATTTTTAATTGGCATTTTAATACATTTGTGGGAAGTTCCGTGGGCAAAAATTCTTCCATTACGTTTAATGTTACGACTTGGTGCACTCTATCGGTACTATCCGAGTCCACACATTTCGACGCGTAAACGGGAAGCTGTATATGCAGAAATCGATCAAACAATTATAAATTTCTTAGCAGATTTTCGAACGTATTCGTATACATTACCAACAATTAAAGGGATGTATATTCATATGGAAAACCGAAAAACGAACGTCCTGATTCCAAGAAATCGATATGATCAAGTAGTTAAAGCAATTAATAATTTCAGTGATCATATATTAGCATTGGGAGCTAATTTTTCTAAAGATGCTGATGGACATTTAGTTTGTATTCAAAATACAGATGCATCTTCAGCCGAATCCAAAACATATACCACTCAAGCTATTAATATTCAAGGACAGCCACGTAATGGTATTTGAAAAACTAAAACACTTCCGATTTATATTGACTTAAAAATCTAATTTTCTTATATTGCAGTAACGGGTGCCACTTTTTTAGTGTTCAATGGCGCCCTTAAATCAACAAGCGGTTATCAAAGTAAATGTAGTATAGTGGAAGATGGCCTAATGATACAAGTTTTACCGGCAAAAATGGCGAAAATTCGAAAATGTTTACAGGATATGAATGATATTGATATTGTATGTGGACCAGTTGATGCAGAACCAAAAGATTTAGAAACAGTGTGTTTGCGATGGGTGGAAAATGATTCGCAATTTAATATTGGGTAAGAGAGTGGTACAATAATGTAATATTCCAGCTATAATAATTGCTATACTCCATAAAATTTGATTCGTAGTGTTTATTCTCCAATTGATAAGAAGTCATTGGCTGGTGTGCCAAGTATTCGAGTTCATCGAGGCTTAGAATATCCAGACGATAGACATTTTATTCATTGGACGGAAGTTTTTATCATAAAATTAGATGAAGAATCACGACACGGAAAGGACCCAGTTGATATATCTAAATTGGGTGAACAAATTGCTAAAAGTACAACAATGGCCTTAATAAAATTTTTAGAATTACTGGTAACAAATAGTTGTACAAAAATTGGTCTACGTGTTACACTCGATCAAGAAGATGTAAGTACATAATTTGAATTGAACTGGCTTGCTCTTATTCAACAAATATCATATATACAGGTTTGTTATGAAGCTGGTAGTCAAGGTACTCGATTGGCACCACTTTATATGAAGGCCTTAGATAATGAATTGATTCCGATATTGCATCAAATCAGTTCAAACCTACAGTTGGATACACAAGTTATTATTGAATTGATATTTCATATTTTAGATTCATATCCGCTGGGATGAATAAAATACATGTATTGTTTAAGAGTTGACTTTTAGACAATATTATTAATTTTGGATGCCTGAAAGTTATATGGATAAAATAGGTAAACATAAACTATAGAAATATAAACTCATTGTATAATTATACAAATATGTTAATTATAAAAAAAAACAATACAAATAAATATATATTTAACAGAATGTTATAATTTGCAGAAATTCTCTTTTAACATTTTATGTTCCTTGTAAAATTGAAAAGGGATTTGTGTAGGAAGTACTTTCATCAGTATCATCATCGCTGTTGTTTTCGGATGAATCTGAAAAAAATTTCGAAATTAGTTAAGACTTCGTCGAAATTGTACATCAACGAAGAATATATAATAGATATATTACACATTATATAGAATACTTATTATTCCGCACAAATTTTGAGTTTAATACATACTATAATAAAACCTTAATCACCTGTTTCTGAATGTTCAGACTGATCATAACTTAATTCCTTCGATCCCACCACACATTCTTGTTCGTCAATCAGTTGAAGTGACTGTATCTGGCTAATTCCTTCATTGACTTTCCAATCATTTATATTCTTGAAAAATCCAGGTGGCACAGTTTTTAAACAAATTTTACCATCCAAGGTCATACGTAATATTTGATTAGCAGCCCGATATGTATCGGGTCGAGCAGCCTTCGCTGTTTTATAGTTACACTTAACTGCATATGCTTCACATATACTCAAAGCACTCCAACATTCATTAGGATGGTTATCACTTAACTTTAATTCCCGTATCAAATTAATTCGCTCCGCAAGATATTTGATCGACTCATATGGCTGTCGCAGCTGAGCGATTGGATAGCTTCCCATTAGGACTTGTAACTTTCTCGGTGTATCCGATGGGAAAACCAAACCCGGACAATCGCATAATTTGATATTATGCGTTAAAAATATGGTTTGAAAATGTTTGGTATGGCCGGGTGTTTTGCTGACACTTACCACTTTGCGACCCTTCAGCGCATTGATTACGCTAGATTTGCCGACATTTGGAAAACCAATACATCCTATTGTTAATATGCCATTTCGGTATTTTATATATTCCTCGTCCGGTGTTACATTCGATTCAATAATTTCCGGCTCATCACACTGTTCAATTGATATCTGTTCAGTATCATCTTGTAATTTTCGATTCCAACTTGTATAATCGATTTCATTAGCTGAAAAATTCTTACATGCATCAATAACACCTTGAATACATTTAACTGGAACCCGAATCTTGCGGCGTCGGTTTGTAGATGTATCTGAAAATGAGATTAATTCCTTTTTATTGGGAATAAAATTTTACATTTGTTCATACTAGATGTTATAACGGATTGATACGAAGAGAACAACACGATGCGAATTTCTGGATAATTTTCCCAAAAATAGCTCTGCCAGGCTAGAACAATCTCAGCTGGAACCAAATCAATTTTGTTCAATACTAAAATGAAGTGTTTGTGCTCTTTTTCTACCACATATTTATAAATATCGGGCGGAAACATTAGACTCTATAAAATTATAGAACTATATTTTCTAGTAGAATATGTGTATATTTAAAACAGGCGTCGATAACCTTTTTTGGCTCAAAATCAAGCAAAATGTGAGTATTAAGAAGACATTTCGGGACAATGGTATTTCCATTTTAAAGTAAAAGTGAGTAAAAATTGAAATAGGAGATTGAAATTTGGACAGTATGTAAATTAAGCAAAAAACGGAGACGTTTTGTTAATGGGCTAAATCTCCCAAGTTCTTTCCCCAATCCGCGGTTGTGCCAGTCAAATATTCATTAAAATAAAGATAATAAATTAACAAAATAAGTAGTTATTTTACTGAATTTCACTGTATTGTTCTTTTATGTACAATATAAAACTATGTACATAGATCTGTTGTAAATTTGGATATATATGACAATAAAACGGTACCCGAGTTAAGCCAGTTTTTTTTAGAATTTTGACACACCGAACTCAACTGTTATCACTGTTCTATAGGGTATTACATAATTGGCGTTAGGTCTATTGTAATTTTTGTATGTTTATATATCATACTTTCTATTCGGAACTCACGTGGGTCGCTTGAAATTATCAAATGGGTCACTCGGTGACCCACGGGTTATAGGTTGCCGACGCTTGATGAAGAATATATTAATTTACCGGATATCTAATATCTACTATAAATAAAACGACATCGGATATTTCCAACACTCTCCACAATTGACGCCAAGTTTCCAAGTTCAATTCAAAATAGCTGACCAATTTGTTGTCAACAAACGACAAGTTACGCATCTGGTCAAGGTATGACTAGAAAGAAAAATATATCAATTCAATTTCTTGCGATTAATTCAAAACTAGTTGCCAATGTTACCTTAAAATAAGTCATTTCTTGCCGATCTAATGATTCCTTGGACATTGTATAATTCCATGGTGGTCGTTTTGGAAAATCATAATTCGTAAAATATTTCCCATCAATTTCTAATTCAGTTTCAGATAATGGGTGTATTGTTGATATGGCTTCTTTTTTCAATTCCAAAATCTGTTCTTCTGTTTCCTTATAAAATTCAATAGCATAACGATCACGCTTTGCTTTATGCGTGCTTCTTTTTACGAAACGATTATCAGATTTATCTTCCGAGTTTTCTGCATAACTTGGGCCTGATGGAAATTTATTGACGATATCAATATCGTTTGATTTGTTTAGTGATATGGCGCTATTAACTATTAGTGAATTCTGCTTTTCTGTGCAAGTTGTAATTAGTTATTAAGAACGGATGTTAGCAACTGTGCCTGTTAACTGTGAGCATATAGCCGACATAGAAGCAGTTGAAACTTATTTTTCTAAAGATCTTGATCGAATGCAAAGGTATTATTACACAAACATTTCTTGTAATTTGGGCTTTAGCAGTAATTAATTTAGTTAATTTTATCCTCTTCATAGAATTCTCGACATATAATCAAAAATTACGGGGACTGTCTAAGCCAGTCTAAGCCTATAACTTATGAATTAACTAAACTATTGTCGAGTTCGATTGACTTCAACTGGTGTATTCTCTGCACCAATGTAAGAGACATCAATAAACTTTAACATTAAGAGATGCAAATTGAAAGTGGGGAATAGCGTGGAATAGTGTAGTCAAACGATCTCATAATATATGTAAACTTATGAAAACAAGAAAATTTCACGGCGATAGTACTCTCGCGCACTCTCACGTATATTCACCTCAATAGTACTATCATGATAGTGTACACTCTGCACATTAGGTTATACGTTATACGTTTCGGGAGATGACTGTGATAGTATAGTTCTATAGTAGCGATATAGAACATGGCTGATGATATGCGCAAAATATGAAAGATAAGAATGAACTATCAATATCCACCGTCAAATTTCTGTTTTCACATGACAGTAGGCGTGATAGTTTTCCTCTGGCGCGAAAGTATACTCTCAACAATCTAATCAAACTAGATAGTGTGAGACAGCGTTGTAATAGTACGCTAGCGACTATCAAGTTATCTATACGATAACAGTTTATGTGATAGTTGTCGTCATGACAGTTACTATCCAATAAACTATCGCCATGAAAACTAGGCTTAACTACAGCAACAAAAATTTATCTCCCAGTTTTTGGAAACTTTCTGCTTATACGGGAAAATTGTAAATTGAAAACCCAACATATGGCGTATCACTTAAAATGATATAACCTGATATTTTTACAAAAGTGCAATCTTGATATTTTATTGTATTCAACTACTTTGCAGTCTTCATATTTATACATATAAGTTTAGAATTATAGATTATAAGCATTAAAATTATATAGAAAAAAGAATAAAACAATTCTATTCACCCAGAGGACCAATTGAGTCATCTTCTTTTCTAGAGGTGCGGTGTACACTTCACTCCAATATTTTCAAATTTCACATTAGAAAGAAAGAGATGCAATGCAAATAAAAAGTGTACACCTCTAGAAAAGAAGATGACTATAGTTTTCTCTCCGTTGCTATATATTATAATTCCAAATGAATGTATAGAGTGATTCATTAGGAGGTACTTTTTTCAAAAACGAATAACGTACTTTTATTTTTTAAAAATAATTCCTTTCAAATGTTGGCTGCAGCTACGCTTTAGGTGGTCCATTCTGAAGGTTCAATTTTCAATCACTCGCTCGAACATAACAACCGGAATCTGATCAATAACGCGAGTAATGTTTGCTTCCAGTGCAAGAAAAAACTGGAAAGACAAGACAAGTCCATTGTTTCACGCGCTGTGTGGCAAATAACGCCGTCTTGTTGGAACCAGATGTCACCGACATAACGGGCTTCAATTTAAAGGAACAAATAGTCAGTTATCTTGGTGCGATAGCGGGTGCCATTAACTGTTACGCTCCGGCCGGCCTCATTGTTGAAGAAATATGGACCAATGATTCCACCGTCCCATAAACCACACCAACTCGGAATGTAATGGTACTTCTTGATACTCTTCGGGTTGTTCATCAGCCAAATACGGTAATTTTGCTTATTGACGTACCCATTGAAACAGAAATGGGCATCATCTTGAACAAAATTCTGCGACAAAAGAGCGTATCTTCATCGAGTTGTTCCATTCACTGAAAACATGGCGCAAATGAAGATCTGGCGGTCTTTCGATAATGAAATGGCATATAACACTGAGTCAAACTGTCATTATAGCCCGAGTCACACATGATCTGACGATAAATGCCTATTGGAAAAAGTACCTCCCGATGAATCACCCTTTATAAAATAGAGGTAACCGCATTGCAAACAAAATATTATTTAAAATATTGAAATAGGAACGATACTTTTTGCCCTTTCATTTGCAAGGCGAGTTTTTTATATATTGCAATCTTATTTTATATAGTGGGACCGAATGAGGAGAGATAAATGTGGAACATTTTAAACACTGATATATTTGTCCTCGTATTATTAAGCACACTTATATAAAATATTTGTTGACCAAACTTTGGTATGCTCATTGATAGGCTCAGTAACAGAGGCATAAACCACACCGACTTAACCGACACTGGTTAAAGTCGGTTAGATCATGTTTTAAGATATTTTATCCCCTAAGATTTTTTAGTGATAACAACTATCGAGACCTCACATAAAAAAAATATAATCGTACCATTCCACCTTGTTAAACAGATACAAAGGTTAATTGAATAAGCCGATCCAAACAGATCCGCTTAACGGCTACCCGGTTAAATGGTCTAACTCTAAATGGAAGATTCGACAGAGTTCATTTGAAAAGAGGTATTATAAAATATATCAGAATCAATCAAAACCTGAAAATTGTTTTTGGAAGTTACGACAGTTGTCGTTGTATTGTGCGATATATACATTTGATGTTCCATTGAGGGAGAATTGTAAGGCCTGCTATCAACATAATCGTCGATACCGAAGCCGTATGTTCCAAGCCTCTATTTCGGGCACTGAGCTTATCTAACTAAATTAGAAGAATATTCTAAACTAACCCACTTTCATTATTTAATTTTATGTTATTTTAATTTACCTTTTTTCCTTAATTTCTTCTGCGCTAATTGCTCTTTTTTCTTCTTACCACTGAATGGAACTTTACGTTGAGGCATTTTTACATTTCTGTCGTAAAATTTTTGTTATTTTAATTTTGCCGATTATAAATAAAATTCCTTAAAATTCTATTGAATTGTCAGAACTTTTTTCAATTTAGCTTCCAGAGGTTTCAGTCTTTTTAATCTCAAAGGCAGTGGCACTCAAGAACAATAAATTAAATCGATGGCCATCATTACTTAAAATCAGGGAATCAAATATCTATTGAGAAACCCAAATTTATCTATTGTCTAATAATATAAAATAAAGATATTTTATAA
>JANTOP010043301.1:0-10432 GCA_027564815.1 Symmerus nobilis | reverse complement strand
ATGATTTTTAACTTGCTGTAAACTCCGTATTTTTTTATTTTAAAAAAAATCCTCCAGACAACCTTCTTATTTTATAGTCAAGATAGAGCCTGCAAAATTTGAAGAAAATCGGTTCAGTAGTTAGAGAAAATGTCCCCCTCTTAAACCGAAAAATTTATTTAAAAGAGAATTTGAAGAGAATCGGTTAAGTAGTTTTAGAGAAAAAAGTACCTCGATTTTGTATGTAAAATGGACAATTCAACTACCTCCTTAAGGGTAATTAAGTGCATTTTTCAAACTTGTTGAGGGTATTTCATTTGGCCTGTGTTAACATCACTGCCACACAGCCACACATTTGTAATAATTAAAATTAGGTAGGTATGGAGGTATGGATGGACGGATGAGTGTTAAACAAGCTCATAAAAGCTATAAGACTATACCCGACAAAATCTAAATACATTTCACTCCTCTCTAAGGCCCACCAAAGTGGTTGTTCTCACATGTTCTTCGTACTACTAATTAAACGCTCTTTGACGTTCAGTCAAAATGTGAAGTATATTTGCAAAAGATTTCTAATAACCCTCAACATATACGTAGACTTATTTTCAATTTTAAATATTACTCGTATTCGTAGTATTGCGCTACAATAATTATTGTTTGGATTATTAAATTGCATTTCCTTGCGAAGATTTTCTACATACATATGTTCACAACTTTTATTATTGCGAGAAGAATTGTCAAGAAATATATTTTTTTTATCTAATCTATGTTAAATCAATTAAGCGAACTTATTTTTAAACGTTAAAGTAAATGTTTTTTAGAGATACTTCAATGTTATAATTTATAATAACATAAATATAAATATACTGAAATTTGATATTTTAAATTCAAATTTACAAAAATATGTAATTAAGATTATTAATACTATAAAGTAAGTATCGTCACCCTCTGTATTTAAGTGATGCATATACGCAATTTTACGAAATCAAGAAACTCTGATATCTTACCGACCTCCACAATATTGCGCCATTGTTTTTCTACTGATTTGACGATATCTATGGTATTAGGATTGAAGTAAAAAGATACTTTTTCCTGTTTAACTTAAATAATTTTTTTTCAATTATAATCTTTGCCATCTATATTTGCGACCTACTTTTCTTTATCTTATCTTATAATTTTTTCATATTAATTTAATTTGCTTTGAAAATTATTGGGTATCGATTTTTCATAATACTGTAACTATAAATTATCTAATACAAATATTAGATTTCATAATATAATATATATTGACAAATTATTTAAATTACATACTAAATTACTATATCAAGGGTACGGTCTGAAGATTATAAATTAATTGGTTATTATTTATTATATTGAAAATATTTAATTAAAAAAGAAATTGAAACCATTTTTGTTGAGTAAATAGCTATTTATTTTATCTCGTGATTATAAAGATTTTCTAGGTATTTTCTATCCCATCATATACCTAATGGGTGTAATGAAATTTAACGTAAGCGAAAAAATTGCCTGAAGGTTAATTTTATTCTACCGAATATGACAAATTTTTTATTTTGAAGAAAATCAGAATTCTTTCCTTTCTTGTTGATTATTTATATAAACGAACTTTTTCATTCATTGTCGTTTCACAACATAAAACTTTTATAATCTCTTCTGCTTTTTCTGATTGATGAACATATAAAAATAGGTTGCGTAAGGAATACACTTCTACAGTCTACACCACTTTCAGCATTATCGAGAAATGAATTGTGACTTGCTGTTAGAACATTCATTTGAATGCACAATGTATTTTTTAAATAGGATCCTTGCAAAAACTGTTAAGTCCATACATCAAGAAAAGAAATGTATTTTTCTGTTTAAATTCTAAAGCAAAAATATAGAGAATGGAGAATTTCTCCACAATATTCAATATTGAAATTGTACCGAGTTCATAAGTTTGGATCAACTTAAATATTTTTTGCTTTTTTTACTATAATCCCAATAATAACAGTTATTGATATAATTAATTAATTATATTCCATTATTATGTCGTAAATTAGAAGAAAACATATGTGAACCGAAGTGAATGAACATCTTTCTGAATAGCTTGTTCTATCTTTGTAAAATGTTTCTATTTATGTTTTAATACGGCGGTGAAATTAATATACATTTTTTTCCTATTGTTGTTGTTATATTACTGATGTTATGCTACATTTATAGGTGCTCGCTCGGGTGCTCGTACTAAAAATGTGTACAAAGCCTTGTACTATACATAATTGAGCTAGCAGTTAGCTACTATTATTGGTTTAAAATTATACAAGTCCATTTAATTCAACGATCTTTTCCCATTTTTTGATAGAGTTATATTAGCTGTAGAATGTATGGGTTTTTCGGACGTACAAGTAGTTTTTGCAGCGAAGCCTGAAACTAATTTTACTCTATTCATTCAATTTGGTAGAGAACGGGGTAAATCTCATTCTGCAATATCACGACTATATGGTGAATGCATTAAAAGTTCTCAGGCAAACTACTTCAGCTTTAATTTTTTGCTTTGACAAAAAAATGTGTACGATTGTGTCTTAATGGAAGACAGTAACTTTTCTATTGATTAATTAAGGCACCACAAGACTAAAATTTTGTTTGTTTGTATTATCGTTCCTAAAGGAATTGTGCGTAAGAGTTTTAAGAATAAAAATTCAGATTTCAAATCAAGTAATAATAATTTAGACAATTAAAATAAATTAACGATTTTCTGAAATTAAATTATAATTTTTATTGCTGCAATCACAAAATATGGAAATGAACCATGAAAAAATATGAGATGTCAAAATTATAAAAGACCATATTTTATGTCAAGATCATGTGTCAAAAATATTTAGAACCCAATACTCAGTGGGATAGATAGACTACTGACAATCGAGTGGTGCACATCGTTTTTATGCAGTAGTGTCAAGAAAGTTATAATACCAAATATAATCGCCATCAATTGGTAATCGGATATGGCTTTTAAGGAATAATGTAGCCGTATTACCCTTAAATATTTCAGGACTACAACAAGTGGTGCCATAGAGAGTGGATTCTAGTACTATTACAACTTGGCCCATACAAACCGGATATATTGGTTTTTAAATTTGGTAAAGTTTTAGTGATGGATAATTTATTAACTCACCAATGGTCAGCTATCCCATAGGCAAGAGACATGTCTGAAAACACGCATCTTTCAGAAAATAATAGAAAGAAATAGAAATATGCCCAATTTGTACAATGTCGTGGTACGTATGACACCAGAATATTCCGTTCAGCAAAATCGAACATGATATCTTCCAACAGTCCAATAAATGTTGAACTTATCAATCCTTATAGCGATTTATTTATATCTAGTTTATGAATCACGTCCCTAATTAGGTAACCGAACAGTGAGTTTACTACTGTAAGGGACACAGTATAAGTAAGATATTTTTAAATGATGAAGATAAATCATAAATTCGCCGTTTCTCCAAACATATGAGCGTCTCTGTAATTTTATGTAAATATAGTATAACAAATACTGAATCGATATCGTTAAATTGTTGAACTCGCTGTTGATAAAAATTCTGTCCAAATAATTTCTTTTTGGAAGTTTTTAGCAGGGATTTCCAATTGGGTTGAGTTTTTATTAGGAGGAATTGATTTTTCTTAGAATACTTGTAGCCGCTCTATGTACCTAAAATAATAACACATTCTTTTCT
Source organism: Symmerus nobilis (assembly GCA_027564815.1). Lineage (NCBI taxonomy): Eukaryota > Metazoa > Arthropoda > Insecta > Diptera > Mycetophilidae > Symmerus > Symmerus nobilis. Next base: position 6,728 of record JANTOP010043301.1, on the reverse strand, counting down.
CAGCTAAACTTTACGTCATTACGTCACTCGGTTGGAATGAAATTCTCTTTACATTGTGAGTACAATATTCCAATAAATTATCAACATTGTAATCAATTAAATGTAATTCAAATTCTTAATAATCTAATTACTCACTGAATGGAAGAGAATCGTTTTTACTACGGTGTTAATGAAATACAGTAAAATCACGAAATGATGAACTGTATTGCTTTCTGATATACAGGTAACCCTCCTATAACACGGTATCTTGCAACACGGTTTTAATACAAAACTAGAAAAAAAAAATTGCAGAAAATATTGAACACGTAGAAATTACTTTATACCACTATTACACTACACAGAATATAAAATCTATACAAACATAGTGACGAAATGCAATTCGGGGAATACCCATAAAATTCAATTGAGTGAATACCCAAATTTTGATTCTTTTACATAAGTTTAGTTAATAACAGACAATTGTGTAGTTCAGTTTGTGATTCGTTTCTTGTTTTTTTTTTGCGAACAATAAAGTTTCCTATATGAAAAAAAATATTTTTTGTAGATTTTAGAACCTAACCCCCCTTTTTATATTAGCTTCTAGTCTCTTATAACACGGTAAAATCTTTTTTTAGTAGATTTTAGACCCTAACCCCCGTTTTTATACTAACTTCTAGTCTCTTATAACACGGTTTCACATAACGCGTCATATTATAGGAACCTATCTACCGTGTTATAGGTTTACCTGTACTGTTTGAAAAAATACAATATGTGATAAAACGAAACGGAACGTCAATTGTTCAAAATGTTGACACTAGACGGTATAATTAATACGATAAATTACTGTAAACGTAAATATAATACTGTTCATAAATATACCTATACCTATATGTATAAAACAAATAATACTCTATGAAAAGTCAAAAATGCATCCGCCGTTATTACCTAACTCTGAATTAATAAACTTTTTCCATGAGCTATTTGAAGTGATTATTTTGGAATTGTTGATTTAAACATAATTAAATTATTTATCTATATTTAGTTAAATAAATAAATCTTCTTCTCTATTTGCGAATTTGATTGAAAATATTATAATATTTTTTTTCACCTCTGCCTGCATTAATGATAATGGTAATTGAAGCCAACTGACAAAATGTTTGTTCGGCAAAGTTATATATCATAACCAAAATAATACAGACGAAATATATGGTAGTATCCTTTAAATTTCAGTATGATTGTTGATAGAAATTATGTACAGACATATGAAAATGCATCTAATTTGTAGTCTCGTTGTTTATAAAATAAATTATGGAAGAATATAGTAATTAATTTTCAAGAATTATTATCAAAATCTTAATTTTAGCAACGAAATGGTTAGTGGTAGAACAAGCGGATATAATGAAAAGATTTTTAAATCAGTCAGTTTTTCTGATCATTTAATTAAATTAATAATTTACTCCAGTCAATGGAGACGATAAAACGGCTTTGCCTTGCAAAAGGTCGGGGAAAGTTCAAACTTGGCAATTTTGTTAATGTTGGAGCCCTTTTTAAACCCTGAATTTTGTAAACACGGGAAGTCGCCGCCGGCGCCGCCATCTTGGAAAATGGCGGTCAAAATCTGGTTTTTTGGGATTATCTCGTGTCCGATACATTTTAGAGTTTATAAATTATCAACAAAGTTGTACAGAACACAATTACCTACAACTTTTGTGTAAACCAAATTTAGCTCACATCCTTTGTTTACAAGTTATGACAAATAAAAACGTAGCGCTGCTTTGTAACAATTAGCAATTATTTTTAATTTGATAATATCCCGAGAGAAATTCATCTATTAACAGAATCTTTTTGGTTTATTAATTTCGGATAACGCTGTGATGAGTTACGCTACGCACCGCAAAATAACTTTTTTTTTAAACTTTCTCCGAAAAACTGCTGGCAACCATATAATTCATGATATTATTTTTTTGAAAAAATATAAAATATGTTCTTTATAAGTTAGTCTTTTGTGTACAAATAGTAATTAAAAATATTAATCATTACATATAGTTTAAATTAATTAATAAAAAAATCGCTTTTTCTCGACCGCATGACTAGAAGTAAGCCCTTAATGATTAATTATATTTACTGTTAGTAAGATTAATAATAAAATTGTACTCCAAATTATATGTTTCCAAATTATTATTAATCAATTATTTTCGCTAAATTTCACGAATTTCCTAGAGTGGACTTAATATAATAAAAGGGTGCAGGATAATATATTTAATTTTTTGTATTACTTTTTAATTTTAATCAAATATAAATATTCAAATATTTGATTGTAATTTATGAATATTACGAATGTTTTGAATGTACCTACTTCTATAGCTATCACGAATATAAATTTGATTCATCACCACATCGCAATGTAAAGTGTAATAATATACATTCAATAAATAAATAGTAATTTTTTGAAACCAGTTAGGGTGTGGAATCAACGATTGGCCACTAAAAATTAGTGGCTGGCCACCAAAATAATTAAATTAGTTTAATAAATAGAAAAAAAAACCCCCCGTTAAAATGTATAATTTTACTAAAATTTGAATATTAAATTTTGGTGGCCAACCACTGATTCTATTTTTTAGTGGCCAACCATTGATTCCGCACCCTAGGTATTAATGGGATAAGATAATAATAATTATGGTATAACTATTATTTCAAGGAGTAAATTATTCAACTGTCCAATTATCATATTATTCTTAACTGCCGCGCGCGTTGCACTTAGAAAAACGTCAATAATTGTATGTAATGTTGATTGTAATCTTTGGTAATATGTTAAAGATAGCCTACCATTTCACTTATTTATAATTAAACAGATCATTTGAAGTGACTTAATTACTACTCATGTTATAAGACTTTATTCAACTTATACCTATGACCTATACCTTATTACAAAGTATAGCCAATTCAAAACTTACAGCTTATACCTAAACGTGCAATTAAAACAAATGCAAATAACTCTATTTGAATAACCTCGATTTTTCTCCATAAAGAGTAGATACTTTTGCTATATTGCACAATGAAAAGTTTTTGAAGCTCTATTATCATTATTATTGTGTAAATTTTCTTTGGGACTCGGGTAGATATAGATAGCTATAATTTTTTTCTTTTTAAACCTTTTACTTTATATACCTCAGCTATTAGATTTATTACCTAGTATTTTTCAAGAGTTATTTAAATTTAATTCTTATGTATTCTTTGCACTATTTATTCCCTTTTTGATTTCATATAAACAAAGACGAAAAGTTTTTCACGATTCTCTCTTTTATACAAAAAAAACCTTTATTTCACTAAACAAATATGTGATTTTTCTTCTATTTTTCCGTCAATTGCTTTGTGTTATTCTCATTTTATTTGCATTTAGACGCTTGTGTTTTTCATAAAAAATGCAATAAAATTGATAGGGAAAAATTGGGGCTTCGAAAAATGAAAATGCTTTTTAGTAAATAAAAGAAAAAATAATATCGTAACGAAACAATAAACTGCGTGTCGTCTACGGTGGCCTTATTATACAAAATGACGAGTGATATCAAAATTTTGATATTTGGGTTTTAGGTCTGTCTAATAATGCTTTTTTTGTACATAATATATTATATAATTTGACGTCTACTAATTGAAATACTTAAGGCGGACAGTATATATCAATAGTGGACGTTCTGACAAAAGTGAATCCTGTGACTCCCAGTGGAAGAAGTTAGGTTCTACTTGAAAGTGATTTATGTATACCTACTTGTTGAACGAATTAAAATTAAAATTTTTATTTACATATTGACAAACATTTTGTTCATTAGCCTATATTATAGACATAGACCTAGAGCAATTCAAGAAATGTCAGTTTGCATTCTTTATCAAATTTTTGAAAACTTTGCTGTAATAAAAAAACGAGTTCATATATCTCGATTTGGTATTTTTTCAAGTCTATCACCTGTGGCAGTGGTATATTTCTTTTTCCTCACATTTATTGTGTATATAGTTCAGAATTTCAAAATAGTTCTACAAATTTCTAATTTCTTCTCTCTTTATAAAATTTCATGTAAATCTGAGATCGTGCGGTTGAGTTGACCTGGAACGACCCATTGGCACCAAGCGGTTTTGGGTCATCCGCGTCATCTACGACAGCCCTGCGGGTTCCAATCGAGCACCACTCGGGCTATGTGTGCTATCGGTCGTCGCAGAGTGTGGCCACTTCCTTCTCTTAACTAGTTTTTCAACGCCGGTTATATTTACAAGATCGTTATTTGAGACGAATTTCAAGAAAAATTTACAAATACGTCTCATCGAATGCTTAGAGGTTATATAGGATGGAATTTGTCGTTTTCCAAGTTTCGCAACCATATTGTAAGACGAACAGGCAGTTTGTCTTAAATATTTTAATTTTTAAATTTCTCTATATCTACTTGTATGAAGATCGCCAGACGCTGTTCAGCATACCAAAGCCGAATCTTTTTAATGCTATTTTGCACATCTGCATCGGTTCCACCGTCTCTAGTAATATAACTTCCGAGATATTGGAAGCTCTCTACTTCATCTATCTATCTATATTATGGACGGAAGGCATTGTGGCGTTGTGCAAATTCGAAGAAGTTTTGTCTTTCCAATGTTTATATTTAGTCCAACTTGTAAAGCACACTTTAAAAGTAGACGTTATTTTTCTTCCATATCTGCTCTTGAATGTGATAGAAGACAAATATCATCGGAACAGATATCTCCAAGACGGGTTTCGATTATTGTATACATTGTAGTATTTTTTTATTGTCAGGAAGAATACATGAGTTTTGTGGAATCCTAGTCGTGTAATATCGGCGTGAAAGCTTGAAAGTATTATTCATTAGTATAGAACCGAAAACTCCTATATATTGAAGCAGGCAAAAAATATATGAACCTATTGTCAATTAACTTTAAATGGTTAAGAGCAGGTTATTTAGATAAGGGATATGATCGCATTGCTAACAACTAGCATCATAATAATTAGAAAACAGTAAAATAGTTGTGAAGCCTTTGAAAAACCCTGGTCTCGTATCGAGGCCTGATGACCTTACATCACATCGCCTAATGACCTCATATTACACATTAGAAAGTGTATATCGAGAGTGGTATGATTTTGATTGGCATTGTGCACTATTATATATTCTTAACCAAATCGGCGAATATTGTTGGCTTAGAATCTCCGATTTTTTGCACATTTCATCGAAAAGAGGGTGAAAAATTGAAATACTGAAAAACGTTTTTTATTCAGAATTTTTTTTACAATTTTTTTTTTATTCTTTTGAAATGCTCCGTTCTATACCGTTCATTTAATATATCACACAGGAAAATCGAATAATCCGTTTAGGAGTTATTAGCATTCGAATAAAACACAATCCCAATATTTTAGCAAAAATACGACATTTTGGGGTACCCTGTATTCCTAACTGTAAGTCGGATGGCGAAACAAAAAAATATGTATCGAATATTTTTTCAACCCTAACAAATTTTTATCGAACTCAAACTTTTGAAAATTTTATCGAAATCGAAAGAGGTCCGGGACCAGAGGGTTTACCATTCCCGTAAAATTAGTATTAAAGTTAATTTAAAAGTCAATAATTGTCTTTCTAAATCCTATATTTATTCAAAATATATTAGTCAATTTAACCAATCAATCACATTTCTTGATTTAAACTTGTACATCCATCCATTAAATTAGTTTGATTGAGTCTTTACTTTACATCGTTTCATTATATTAAAATTTTTTATAAATTTAAATAATTATTATTACAAGTATATTAATTATAGTATAAGTACAATGTAATTAACCGTAAAAACTGTTTAAATTTAAACTGCCAACGCAGTGCATCTAATTGAATACTATTGTACCAATATTAATTTTATAGTAGAATGATATTAGGCACTTTTTATTTAATAAAAATGTATACAAAAGGTTAAAGCATGAGGTTAAACAAATTTGGACAATTAAATTAAACGAATATTAAAAATTGACATGGTTATTTTTTAATATGATTATTATCATTTTTACCGTCATTGGTGGAAGGTGGAGACCTCGGATTCGAAACTAGACTCTGATAAGAAATACATATTTCTTGCAAATATTTTAAAGATACTTCAAATTCATGTAAATATAGACCCAATAAGTGATACGGAATAGGCGGAGAATATAACTTATATATAAAATTATATTTAAATCATTTTCTATCATTTTCATTGTTGAAATCGAAATTTTTACTTTATTTTTATTCGATAGTATATATGTACATAATCGCGTTTCCCTCCAAACCATTTTTTTGGGATGGCGGGTACGATTCCAAAAAAAACTATTCCACCAATCGGTCTGGATGTAAATGCTTCTTATCCTAATTCAGCTATGCCTATACGGCATACAAAAAAAAAATTAGGAATATATTCTCGAAGGTATATACTATGGAATAAAAATAAAACAAAAATTTCGATTTCTTCAATCCGAGAAAGTACTTAGAATGTCCCCTTAAAATATTTATTTTAAACATAAAATGAAAATTGCATTTAAATGTGAAAATAACACAATGCGCTATCACTTTTGCGACGTAGATGCCACTATACTTTTCGTGTGGACGTTAGCCTGCTAAACATGAAAATCGTAAAAAAAAATTCTATGGATAGAATTCTATGAATAGAATTCCGAGATATGAATTTTTGAAATTTTTTGAAATTTTTTCAGAGGTAGTCGCATATATCACGAG
>JANTOP010043290.1:0-10433 GCA_027564815.1 Symmerus nobilis | reverse complement strand
AAGTTGTACAGTCACTGTATTTTCTAATTTTAGTACCAAAAATATTACTAACTCCCTAAGGCAGGTCAGTAGTACTACATAGTAAATTATATAATATGAGTAATAGAAACCTGATTTCATTGTCTAATTAATAAATTCACTGGCAGTATCCGTTAATAAAAAAATCCGTTTTCATAGACCGCATAAAAAGAAATCGTGGGAATAAAATCGCACAAAAAAGATTGATAAAAAATAGACCGCACAAAAAGAGGTTTCTATGTACACTACACATATGTATATCCATATTGCTGACTGTTTTAACAATAAAGTAACTTTGAAAACTTCTAGACGAATCTTTAAAGAACTTAATATTATTTTAACCAGAATTGTATCTTCATGTGATATTATTCAAGTTTTACGGAAATAATACTAGTTAATAAATCCATGATAAAAATACTTACGAAATATAATAATAATCTTAAATCTTTTCAGTATCTTTTCATGATAACAAATAGCAACGATTTTTTTGCATATAATATAAAATATAATTATAGATATCACATAACGTTTTAACGCCAAACTAATGGTTCGTCGCCTATAAAATGTTTATGAATTTCTTTGAGGTCTTTCGTTTCGATTACCTATATCTATTATTTCTATGCGCTGCGCTCTGAGGTCAAATAAACTTACTATTTCTAGCAATTATTTCGAATTTCATTTATATTATTTCTTAAATATTGAAAATTATATTCAAATTATTTGTCCATACATATTTCAGTTTAATAATATTAATTTACCATAACATTAAATTTCTGATTAAAGTGATATTTTTCCTGTTCGATAACATACATTAAGTCCTTACCATTTGATATTTATATAAATATTTGAGAAATTTAATATATTTAAATTAAATAAGAAAAGATAGGTATATTAATTATTGAAATTATTACGTTAGAAAAATTATTTATTTTATTGGCACTAACTTTTAATATGTTAGCTTCATCTCATAAGTCATAATAGTTTTATTTATTTATTTTATTTTAACTATTTGCGAATTATATCATTTGTTGAAACATTCTTCCTATCATACCACCCCATCAATCATATGTTTTAATATTATATAGTATTTATGTATACAATGAGGTTGTAATGATAATTTTTAATGTGCTGTATATTAAAAGACATCAGTCATTCAGACATTAATTTGATTATGATTTCATTTTGATACAATACTTGATGTACTCAAATGGGATCCCAAACAGCAAACGTTTGTATATTTTCCGCTGTATTACAATAATACAGTATCTAATCACCTATAGAAACGCATACGTTTTAAATTAAATTAAGTTACTAAGTACATGAGCATAAGTTTTGTGTTATTAAAAATTATATCAATTTCATGTCTGTCTAGCATTGCTATTATGCAGAGAATTGTATGTATGAATTGGTGAATTGGTTGTGTAACCATCAATATGAAGATATATTAATATAATTAATAATAATTATTATGCAATGTGTATATTAAATTCTTATTAAATAATTTTTGACAAAAGCTTGATAAAATGTACGTCGAAGAAAAATAAAATTCTTATACTCGTATTATACTCTAAGTCTAATTATAAAAGTATAGTATACATTACATCATTTACGCATACCTATACTAGACACCATGGTCCTGTTCTGTGAGAAGGTCACATAGTGTTATTCAATTAGTTGCAAGATTAAATCGTCCTCTTATTGTTGGCGCCCTAGTATTGGACATGTAGCACGATTAGGGTATTATGCCAACATGGTTATAATTATCGTATTTTGAATATTACCTATTTGAGCGCTTCATGATTTAACGGGCAAATCATTTGATCTCCATATATGGACCTCATCTCCATATATCCGGTATAATTGCTTGACCAATTGCTTTACCAGATATATATTACTGGAGTGTCATTATAAAAAACAGCAAAAACAACAAAATAGGTCTGAACTTTAATAATTGTCAACAGTCTTAGATATATACAAATAATGATAACTAGAACTTGATACCTCGTACCTCTAACTTCAACAAATATATAACTCTCTCTATTACTAGATTGGTATAGTATAGCAAAACCGAAACAACTTTATGTTACAATCAGACGTATTATAAACATCGCAAAACGATCATTTCTTGTAAGATACAGCTTTAAGAGTGTAATCTGACTTTCTATGGAAAATCAGATGATTAAAATTTATAAGTACAGTAAACTGTGCAGTACAGGCCCCCTATGAACCGTAAGATATATTCCACGCGATTTCGAGTTATACGAGACAAAACGTAAAAGTTAAAGCAATTAAGGGACCTTTAATAATATTAACATAAGCATAACATGGTTTTATTTCATTTTTATGCAATTAAAAGTGAAGAAAGAAATTGATTTTCAAACGAAACATATTTTCTGCTTTACCGAGCCTACTGTAAATTAGCTATTGTTAAAATAAACTCATTTTTGGCGTTTAAACTAATTTTTTTCCGTTCACAAATACGAATGTTTGATAGTTTTACAACCACTGAACCTGGTGGTTATTACAAATGTATTGTAAAAGCTAGAACGGTCGTAACTCAATGAGGCGATCGTTCAAACGATGAAATCACATGACGTCTCAATGTATTAATATATGATTGGCACGTTTTACGATGCGATGGTTGATGCGTGTGATTGAAACATAAGAATCAAAATCGACTGAATGTTTCGAAAGTTATATTGCACAGGTTTTGATTATTTCGTAAAAGTTTGTTTTGGACCACGTCTTCCTGTCCACACCTAATTGTAGCCAGTTTTAGTATATGCCATTGCAAAGTATTGTTTACATTGCACTAACACAAGTAAGTGGCTGGAATGCCTTGTACTAAGAAATTTTTATTGAAACTATTATGTATTTCATTACTTTAAAAATGGTTTAGGTAGCAGGAACAGTTCAAATACAACGTTTATAATTTATTTATTTATTACAAAAACATTAAATTTGAATTTTATTAAATAGATACTATATGTGTATAGCTATCTCATAGTTCATTCGGGTTCACCATGATGAACGTTATTTTGAAAATGTTTAGATACTTAGTAATTACGCCTTTGCTCTTCGTATTAAAAGGAGTCATCTATTAAAAAACTATGGAAATATGTAATTTCAAAAGAGCTATATTCGGAATTCAAACATTTTCTCACTTAATTAATTTTTTGTAATTATTACTTAATTATATTCATTTACCTTATGCATATATAATTTATATAAACTTATATTTATATTACATACATTGATTTTCAGCCTCAAACGAAAATTATAAATTTCTTTACTATTAACTTATTTTTACCCATCCCATAATTAATGTCATTAGGTTATTGTTAAAAGAGTAAGGCATAAGCAATGTCTTACTTATAAGTAGTGCTGTACAGGACCTATCCGTCCAATTCTGCACTATCCGGCAATTACCCGGGTCCGGCTTAAAAATCAAGACCCGGCGGCGGTAACCGACTTATTAAATTCTTTTAAAATCACATATTTTTGAAGGATATGAAGATAAAATAATTCCTAGTTCGTATTTAAGCATACATTTATTTTGTAATAATTAATTGTAATGTTTAATTAATTACAGATTTGTTTTTAGTATAGATTCACAACTACAGCACACTCTCGATTATCCGGGCTAATACTGAGTAAGGCTGGCACGGATAATCCGAACTACACATTTTTGCTTTTTATTAATCGTGCACTTGCTATTCATTCGGTAAACATATTGTAAAATACTGATCAACGTTCGCCCGACATATTGCATATGTATACGCGTATACATTCTCATTAAAAAAGAAGCGCAAATTCGCATTGAAAAATTATGAATTAAAAAATAATTAATATTCATGTGTACATATTTTATGCACGGATAATCAGAAAACCGGATAATCTTCACCCGGATAATCGAGAGTACACTGTATATTAATTATAATAGATACAGAAATTCAGTATACATAACTTCAATAATCGTATTCTAGCAATCTTATGGTGTGATAGCTAAACAAATTTTCTGCATTACGTGGTAGAAATCATTTTTCTTTCCTCGTATATAATTCCTGCGCGCTAAATAGTAAATTCCCTCGCTCGTTAAAGGTATTTTCCTTATAAGGGATGTTAGGGCATTGAATAAAGTTGTTAAAGTCTATCTATTGGGAGCATTTTTCGATGCCTATTTCTGGTTTACTTTGATTTGCAAATGTTATTTCTTCTAAACTAGCCCGCCCACCAGTGGCGTTAACACGGAGGCGAAAGAGGCAGTGGTCGCAGGGCCCGGAGTCAAGAGGGGTCCGGGATAAATAGGAGAAAAGAGGAAACAAGAAAAAAAAAGAAAAAAAGAAGAAAAGGAAAAAAGAAAGGAAAGAAAAAAGAGGAAAAAACAAAACAAAGTCAGTGCTTTCTACATAATTTTATGGTTTTATTACTTAATTTTTTCTTTTCCTCATTTAACATACTTGATGTTCCAATATTTCTTTGTCTGTTTTTAGGATTCGAAATTTGGGATAACATTTGATATGCGTAATATAGCATTTTTTTAAATTACTTTTCAATTACTGTAATTTCAATTACTTTTTCGGTTATACATGCTTTATATTTCAACTGTAACATGAGTTGTTTTATTTACAAGAAATTAGAGCAATTAAAAAAAGAAACAAATTTAACCGTATAAATTTCCAAAAGAATTTACAGTTTTTTTTTTTAATTTAAATTTATTTCCTAAATTAGGGGCCCGCAATTATGGTCCTGCTTCAGGCCCCGATGAAGTGTTAATGCGCCACTGCCGCCCACACATTCTGTTATAATAATAATTATACTTTTAAATTAAGAATTTTACATAATAAAACCAAAGAATTAAGATAAGCTCCATCAGCACCAGGATCCGGTACATTACTACTTTATAAGTGTAATAGAAAGTTATGAAAGATCTTAGTTAAAGCTAACAATAAGATAAATTTTAATGAGTTAATTTAATTTAAATATACTTCCTTTTTGTTTTTATTTAATTATTTAACTTACTTACTATTGCAAATTTTGAGGACGGTAGATGAAATTGTGTAACGCAATGCATATAATTTAATATGATTCATGTCGTTTTAAAATCCGTTTTTATTTAAATGGTTATTGAATTTTTGGTTTTAAAAAACTGTCATTGAAATTTGCATTTTCCCTTTATTTTGTTAAAAATTATTATGCCTCGTCATCATGATATTTGCCTATTCTTTTTGTTAATAATAATAAATCACAATTTCATATGGGTTTGAATTAAAATCAATCCAAATGCTTATAATTAAAATAATCCTCTTCATCTTGTGAGAAATCTTTTCTATTTGTTCATTTTATTTATAGCATCCATGTAGAAAAGAAGTAGACAAATAAAGTGAATGGTAGGCAATGAAATTAATTAGAATGCAAATTGGTTGACTAATTCAAGAATACAAAGAATTTATTTATTTTCTTATCGATTTATTATTGCAATTGTTTTAAATAAATTGGAAATTTACACTTAATCTGTAGAAACTGTGTGTTCCGAATCAAAAAATTGAAGCTATTACATATAGCATAGCGGCATTTCTTTAATTGGATTTTGTTTCGCGTATAATTCTTATAAATCTTTTTAGTTTAACAAGAACCATTGCGACTTATTGCGATAAGTTTTACAAATATAGTACGTTGAACTTTTCGCATTAGTTGGTTTTAATGTCAGAATCCGTGACTTATTTCTCAGAATTATATCTAGGTATACGTATATTAGCAATTGGTTGCATTATTCCCAGAAACTTGAAGTGGAGAAAAGAATATAACATATGTTACTTATTACTTGTAAACAAGATACCACAAACATATCGGTAAATTCTTAATCTTGGTAAATTACCAATAATAAAATTTTTCTTAAACATCGTGTAGCGTTCCAATATTCCCGTATTTTCGATTGGTCAATTTGTATAAAAAAGAGTACTATCATTATTACTATTAGTATAAGTAATAGTTTTACATTCTAATATCTATAGGTATATACAAATTATGAAATCCCCTTACGTGTATTCCACCGAAACACCTTCAAGATTGTAACCACTTTAATTATGTTGCAATATTTTGTTATATTTTGCTACTTGTACATATAAAAAAATATATTCCTTTGTATTTTTTAGTTTTGCGACATTTTTTCCCATAAACATATTCCTTCTTATTACATAATTAAATTTGCTAGTCTCTAATTATTTTATTATATCCACGAAGCACCGCTGATTGTAGTCCATCATTGCGCATCTATACTCTTAATTGTTATTTCATCTCTATTAACTATTATAAATACAGACTTTAATATGTATAAAGGTATTAATTTATAAACATAAAATAATAGAGAACAATTTAGAGCTAAGCGTATAATACAGGTAACGTTGGATTAACGCTGATACTAAAATTACAAGTAATTACATTGATCTCATATAATAATATATACTCCAGTTTTAATATTGTATTTGTAAAGATTATAATAATAACAATTATAATACTACATAGTAATAAAATAAAGTGTTGTCAAATAAATATATGGGGCATAGTTTAGTACGAATCAAGTATGAAATTCGAAAGAATTTTAACCTGAAATGTCGGGGTTAGGAAAACGGAAACACATTTTCACACCACTTTGTTGGAAACAATATCGTCAACATCACTAAAATAGAAACTGGTTGTTAAAAATTAAACAAAGGGAAATGGAACGATCGGTGCCCTATGATTAAGGAGCCAGAGAACTAATCAATGGATCCATCATCAAATGGGGGTGCCCGATATTGTGCAGCGAATGGCAAAATTGAAGGGGAGGGGGGTCCATATTTAGCAGTCGACATATTTTTGTCTCACCCCAAATATTAGTTTTACACACTTTCAATGCTTATAGATTTCTTATAGTCTAAGAGCCAGCGACGTTTTTACCCATGTCATTTTATATCAAATGGTTCTGTTAATTATTGTTTGGAGACCTTGTATTGATTCTATTTCGGCAAGTCTGCAACCGCGCCCCCTGCCCGGTACAGCGTAGTGAGGATTTCAAGGGTTTTTCCCAAGTAGTATTTTAAAATTATAGATTTTTTTTCTTTAAATTAATCGTTTTTTGAATATGGAGGAGGTGTTTCCTATGACAACGATATGATAAATTAAACGGTGAATACTAAAAGGACTAACAATTGTACTTGTTCGAACTAAGGACGATGAACAAATAAGATTTGATGGTGTTGTCATGCTTGGCTAATTGTACGAAGTTAAAGCCAATGATAATTTTCAATCGCAGAACCAAATTGAAACTAAAATTCTCTTCGGGTGGATTTGTACATGTCCACGTAAAATGACTGATGAATGAACATGGTTTAAAATTATGGATACAAACGGCCGTAGTATAGGTGCCGTGTATTCCTATGTAAACAAAATATGTAAGTTTGAAATTTTTCCAAATTTCCATGTAAAAATTAATAATTTTTTAGTACCTTGAGTATTAGACGTCCCCCAAATTTCAAGTATGTTTTATGAATTTTGTGGGTCTTATATGCGGAACTAAAAATAATATTAATTATTTTGACATAAATCGAAAATTAAAAAATATTCTAGGTACATTAGTGTACGGCCAACTCAAAATTTAGCAGCACACTACTTACTCGCTGGCTGTCTGTAGAAATAGGAAAAATGCATAGACATATTGATGATGATAATAATATTAATATGCATCAAATGATGATATAATAATGGTAAAAGACGATTTAATGATGATTACAAATAAAGAGATACAAAACAAGTCCCAAGAGTATATAAGTAAATTTTTTTGTACTAAATTGTATACCTACTACCACATATTTTATTATTAGCAATCTCTTATGAAGTTATAAAATGTTTTATTTTTTCTTTCATGCTATTCACATTTCATTCAAAAAAATGTGTGTTTTGGTTATAATTATAAAATAATGTTATAAGTTCGCATAAGATTCACAATTCGTGTTAATAATGTTGTATAAACCGTATTATACCAGAAGTTTGGAATGCCGATTTTACAATTAACGTTAAATATTGTCTTAGGTAAATTATAAATATTTAACATATTGAGGCCCGAGAATACAAACAAAGAATCTACCGCTGCGACCGACAGGGAGATTTTCGAGAAAAATTAGATAACTTCTTTACAATATTTATTACATATTATTATTTTAATATCTAATGTCTCTCCAATTAATATGATTTCAAGCTAAAAGAGAAAAACCTTTGAGAATTATTAAAAATGCGTTGAATTAAATGAATTATTAATACTTCATATTTTCATAATTAATTGTATTAACGTTTTGGTCGCCTAAATTTTAGATTCAAAATTACCTATTATATAACTCGAATGTAGTCCACTATAACGGGGGGAATACATTCCACGTTGTTGAAAATTGCATTATGCGGGATATACATTATCAGACGAATTTATCAGTGTGATCAGATGTCGCTAGCGAGATATGAGTCAGTTGAAATTATTGCATTGTGAACAGATATAAACGTTAATTTACTTGTTATTTCGAATAAATTCTTTTTTATAAAGGGAAATCTAATTTTCGGGATTTTTTTTTTCTAAATGAATTATTATTATTAGATCCTTTTCATAATTTGGCAGTGATTTATGTAACATTAAAGTAAAAAAATAATATTTAATTAATTACAATTAATTACACTCCCAATTACAATCTTCAAATGACCATAACTCGGCGAAAAATGGACCTATCTATAAATTTTAATAGCTACTCTATTCTTGGAAAATTTCCGAGCTAGCATCGTGGTGTGCGTTTTACTGATTAAATGATAGATTATATAATTCTATAAGAACCCATAAATATAATTATTAAAAATTTAATTCGAGCTGAACTCAATAGATCCCGAGCCAAATGCAATTTATTATTACAGTCAATACATTAACGCGAGAATGAAGCGAGTGGTTCAAAATTAACATATGAATTGAGTTAAGTATTGATTGACATAGCAATATATGAACAATATATTTCTATTTTGCTGGGCATATTTAAAAAGGTGTGCTCTGCGCCTTCTACGTATTAGACTGCTTGGCACTGGGAACCATAAAAAAATACTAGGCCTATGTTTCGACGATCGGAAAGAAGGACAGGTCTAAATCGTGACGATAATGATCTCAGGTGTGAAATACCACTAAATTGTTATAATGTTCGAAACAGATAGCCATGTGTAATAATATGTATTTAAATTTTATGAGTATAAACCAGCATGTAAACTGTGATAATAAAAATGTGGTTTTTGGTCCCGCACACAATTGCTTGAAACATTTAGTCATTCAAAGTTTACAGACTGTTATAGAAATGAAAAGTCCAATATACTGTACCGCAAAACAAAACGATCAATTGCAATCATGGATTTTAAATACACCTGACAAGTTTTTATAGTACCTACAATCAAATATCAATATAGCAAATAAACAGCGACAGTTAAATCCAGTTATAACGCTCAGCAATATCAATTTTCTGATTGAACAATAACCATTTTAATAGCTTTTTATAGATTGTTTTGGACTCTTTTATGCACATGTAATTCATAATTTTTATAAATAGTTTTTTGTGAGCCCAATGAAAATTAAATTCATATCGAAAGGAAATAAACATGATAGGACAAAATTGCTTTAAATTATTTCGTACATAGTTCTACTGCTCTACTGAATAAAAATAACAATTATACTACTACTTATAATCGTTATGATTCAAATTAATCAGACCCGGTATCACATATTAACCCGCTCTATTCTTCAGATAATGAACATAAGGAAGGTAATCGACCTTAAAACCATATAAGTTATAAGAAGATCGCATCATCGCATCTAATACAAATGTGAACAGAAATGATCAGTATTATGCTTTACTTATTATATTTAGTTTGGATTTGCATTTTTATCTTATGTTATGTTATCCTATGTTAACGATTGAAGAACATAGATGATAAGTTTAGCTGCGTTTAACAATAACCGGCTTTAATTGATTAAAATTCCAACAACTTTAGTGTGAATATGAATTATATATAGCTAACCGATATTTTTAATGATATGCTTATATGTCTGTTATATATCTTTTCTTTAAGATATCATAAATTAGTCTACAATTATTTAAATATATTAATCTTGTGAATATTTTCGATATTGATGTGCTGTCCTGGTATATATAAATATTGCAATGGTGGTGCCCATAAATTATGTATGTATGTATGATATTGGGAACTGTTTTAAGAGTTATTTAGATATTTAAATTAGAGATGCCACGAATAGTGATTTTGTCGAATACCGAATACCGAATGTTCGGCCACGCTCTTTGCCGAAGCCCCGAATATTCGGCAGCCGAATATTCGGCAATATGTGTGTACATTTCGCGGGG
>JANTOP010043279.1:0-10433 GCA_027564815.1 Symmerus nobilis | reverse complement strand
AAAAGTAACGAGTATTTCTAAAAATGAATACTCGTTACTTTCGGATCCTAAAAGTAACGAGTATAATGTACCTAGTAGTAAAAAGAAACTTATTAATATTTGCAGATTAAGGATCCGAATTGTATACATACATATATGAGAAGAGGATATTTTTTTTTTACCTACCGAATTATCTATTATAGTAGGGGAGCCCAAGCGGGGATTTTGGGATTTACTCGAGCGCGTCAGATATTCAGAGGGGATGTTAAGGGAACCCGAACGAAACTTCCATTCAATAAACTGACGATTCGGATGTGACGCCACGCCCTTGCGTCACATCCGAATCGTCAGTTTTTTGAAAACGTTTTGTCAGCTTCGTGTGGGTTCACTTAACATCCCCTGCACTTCACTTAACTGAATATCTGACGCGCTCGAGTAAGTCCAACTATCGATTTTTTTTGCATTTTGAACAAGCCGCCACGACCTTGCGTCGTCACATCCGAATCGTCAGTTTTTGAATGGGACCTTTGTTCGGGTTCGCTTAACATCCCCCCTTAATATCTGACCCGCTCGAGTACATCCACATTTAGCATCGTCGGCTCCCCTACTATTATAGACATTTGATATCGATTTACTGGCAATGTGAATTTATTTGGAAGATTTATTTTAAGTAATTTCAACATTATTGAAGTCAATGTCTCTAAAATTGTAAATTGCATACTAAAATGCAATAAAGTAAAACCAAATTGCTTGTTTTTTCCAAATTTCTGTATCACAAAAATAAGAAAATAAGTGTTAAAGTCAATTCATTGGTGTCCTCTAATTAGAAAAAGAATAACCAGTGCTTTTCTGGGAGCATTATCTTTCGGCATTCGCATTTTGCTGCTTTTTGTGCAGTTACAAAATATTGTGTTTGCCGGGTGATAATTGTAATACTGTTCACATTGTCTCCAAGTTCTTACTTTCGAATGTCCAACCCCACTGTTGAGCACCCATGTTCTTTCTGTTGTCCTTGTTTGTATCTGGTACTACATATGATATGCATGCTCTTGAGCTACTGCGTGGTAGACTGGATTGATAAAAATTATACTGCTCTGCTGTACTCAGTTTTCTATATATAGCAAAGATCAAAATCTATGATTCTATGTATTCTGTGTCAAATCTGCGTTAAATCTGTGTTCAGATTTTGGAGCACCAAGCACTGCTAGTAGAAAATATCAGTATCAGCAATAATATCAATGGGACAATTGTCCTGTAAAAATATGTTAGCAAAATGATGTAAATCAACGTTTTCAACGCGCTATACGAACAAAACATACATATATAACTTTTTATGGGAAATTTCGGGATGTACAATTTTTATAATAATCTCGATGAATCTATACGGGCGATCATAGATAGTGAGATTCTCGCGAGAACAATTTCTCGTGACCTTGAATATCTCGGAACGCCGGCACGGTATCGATAGAGATTTTTAACACGTTCAGCGACCAACGGCATACACAAAAATCGAATTAACAGGAAACTTTTCACAGTTTCACTTTTAATCCTAAAATTATTGGGCTAAATATGCATTTTGTCAATTTAATTTCAATACATTCTATTATCTATTGGTAATCTATCTATTAATCCAATGAAACATCTATTTATTGCTGCAGCTTGACGAATTGTAACATCGGTGAAGATGAATTTGATTATAATATTTATTACTTTAATATATTAATGGTTTTTAAACTATGTAATAAATATAATGTGTTATGAAATCATTGTAATTATGTTAATTGTCAATTTCTCTTGATTGATCAATTTTATTTTTATTTCACAACTCCGTACTGTCTCTCTTAACTGAATGTAGAAATCATCGCGTATTTGCAGAGCCAGAAAACTAATCAATGGCGCCAATCTACAAATGACCAATTCCCATAGCTCAGATTATCTTAAATCTCTATTATACTAACTTGGTATAATAAGAAACCGGAACTTGAATAGCTTTATTGCACAGAGCTACATAATAATAATCAATATTTTTTCAACACTCAGCTACTATGGAAAAAATGAATTTAATCACTATACTGAATTTATTAAGTTTTTTATGTAATAATATCATTTAGTTATCCCATGTAAAGTATTTTATATTTCCTAGTTGTAAATATTTTTAAAGTTAAATAATTCTTATAGAGTTTTTAAACGATAATTTCGCATTGCAAAGAATTCCGTGCTTGAAATACTGCACAACTGTTGATGTATTATAGAGAGAGTACTGCAAGAATACGCCTTGTCAATGGTATGGATTACATGATAAAAAATATTTTTATAATTCATTTAAAAAATGTATTGTGTTTAAAAAATGTTTTAATTAATTATAGAAGCAACATTTATCATTATATCAGGGATGACAAAACTTTATTATAATAATATCCAGTATTAACGTATAATATAATCGCCTATAAGAAATATTTTTTTTTAAATAATTAACTGTTATTGTAGAATTAATTTGCATTTAGACTCAATACAGATATGATTTTTTAAATTATTGAGTACTAAAATGATAATTTCTAGTACGAAATCAAATCTATAGTTTATGAGTATGTACTTATATTGTATATTAAATATACATTTTACAGTATAGCATATATTTTGAAAATCTCTAATTGATTAGACCAAATAATTAAGCAATTTTTGGCCTCCTGCCAATACACCTTCCGCAGGATTATACATTTTTTCAAAGCTTGACTATTTTCTTTAGAATCACTATGCTATAGAATTAATATTAGACAAATCGGAATATTTAATTTTCAATAATTAAATGAAGTGGAGACAAATTTTAATATTAAATTGTAAACAAAATCACATTTTTTATAAATATAAAGCATTTTCGCATGCACGTCAATTGCTTACATTACGTACGCTAAGAAAAATCGTCTAATAATTTGCAGCCCCATAGTGAGAGTTCCATCCATTTCTAATAATTGTTTGAAATTTTTTCTGTAACGTACAACAATATTTCGCGTAAACGCGAACAATATTTTGACAATATCTGATAAACAACATTTGTGAAATAGGGTTGCAAACTTACTTCAAAGCGTGTCAGACATCATAGTTTTCAAACAATTTATATTTTATTGGACGGTTTTGCTCAAATTTAAATTCAAGGCTTTTTTTTTTGTTTAATTCCAGACTATATAGATAGTCTGGTTGCATGAAAAACGGTATGTGATGTGCATTTATTTCATAAAGAAAATCCATAAAATTCAATTCACAAAAGAGGCAGCAAAAAGTCCAAACATAAAATAATGAGAACAAACGAAAAGCCATATATGAATAACGGTATTTTAACCAGCGAAAAAGAATTTCTACGCCAACGAATTACTTTATATTCGTGAAAGAATTTTTAAGAGATTTTTTTCGTTTATTTATTTTATTTTTTCTTTTCGCAATCCATCGAACAATCTATAAATGCAGACCATTCAAAACCATTCGCGTCGTCTGTCCATCATCATCATCTTCATTAAAAACCATGTGCATTGTTTTTAACATGCTTTTCTGATTTTTGTTTTAACTTTTTTTTATTTATTTTTACTTGAGCCAATAGTTAGTTGTTGCTTATCATTGGATTTAAAAACTTGCTTATAAAATGAAATATAGATACTATTATTCAACTAGAACTTAACCCGTACTAGATTATTCATATTCGTATGCCCTCTCGCAAAAATAATATTTACATACAATACCTCTGCCCGAGAAAGTTTTAAAGTCTACACAACCAAAAATGGCCCAGAACAGACTAAGATGGCGGAGATTTGTTGATGCCTTATGTTCCCGCGAGGAATAAAAGACAAGATGATGATGACACAACCAAAAATATAAATTTTAACCTTTCCTCTCTTCAGTTCGTACGTGTATAAAAAAATGTAGAAACTAGAGATTATTAAATTATACGCCAATTTTAAAAAGCCTGGGAATCGAATATCAGGAAGTGGACGAGAATTTCTCCAGGAAAATATACTTTTACGATGAGGCACACTTTCAATTAGTAAAATGATGGTACTGTACTTCTTCGATAAGGTGACTGAAACTTCACAACGTGATAGCGGAGTATTTATTTCTTTGATCCAAGGTCAGTCATTCTAGAAGATAAGTGGTTTCAGGATGGCGTAACTTATCGCACTGGACTTTCCAGGCCGTATCACGCAAACGTGACAAAAATTGGTCACGAAGATCATGTGATGTGATACCATACAATATGAAATCTTATTTCATTTCAACAATTCCTGAGCTTAAAGAGGATTAGCCATAATACAAGTATATTATGAGCATACCATATTACATATATAACATATCTGTAATATGCAAAATACATTTTTTCTTTGATCTGTCAACGCTATTCATCATTAAAAATGCTATTTCTTCGAATGAAATTATTTCAAATAGCGACATCTTATCTTATGAAATTAGCCGAACCGCAAGAGTTTTTTTAAAGCAACCTATATAATTTTCGAAAAATATTTATTTTCATAAATCGCACCAGCTTTTATTATTCGCATATCACATGCAAAGTGCTCAAAGTACATATTAATATTTATTCTACTGATGGACGTATATACAAGGTTAGTTTTTTATCTGGAGACAACGGGATATCTGGATATCTCAAGAACTGTGTATCAAATCAAAAAAAGGAGGAAGGTCAACATAAAATTTGTTAGTGTCTCTGGGGGGCTCATTCAATGCTGCCTAACTCGACCCCCCACCTCACCCCCTGGGGGTGTTGTGGGGGCAACATTAAAATCTTTAGGAACCCCCATTTGTTTTGGCAGATTCGAATTCTACGCTACCAAATAGGTACGTAGGTTTTGTTCGAAACTTTTTTCGTAGCGTATAATCCGAATTTCCAATAATAAATGGGGGTACCCATTGAAAATCCCCAGGGGGTGGGGTGGGGGTCGAGTTGGGCAGCATTGATTCCCCAGTCCGCCAGAGACTAACAAATTTCATTTTCACCTTTTTTTGATTTGATGCAAGGATATTTCGCTGTCTTCGGATAAAAAACTCACTCGGTATATACAAAGAAATACTCCGCGAATAGTAAATTTTTATTAATATGCCACACTGTTATTTTTTTACTACATATTCTTTAAAACACGTACCTTAAAAAATAGATCAAAATCTCTCAAAAGAGAATTATTTGAAGAAAAGTTTATTGATGGATGATTCCATTATCAAATTATTAATTATTAAAGTTAATTGAAAGTAAATTGTGGAAGTTTGTGATTGAAAAAAATAACATAATGAAGAGGCGAAATAGAGAAAATAAAAATTCCAATATTATGTGGGAAGAACAGTTATTGTGTTCTTCCCACATTCCACGGAAATTCAGCGTATTGCATGATTTGTTTCAAAAACATTTCAAATAACTTTTACTTAAGGGGATCACTTCCTCACACAAAGTGAATTTTGATTCAACACTCAATTCTGCGTATAAAAAACTTTATTTCACAATTCTCCGATTAGTATGTCGAAGTGGTTTAAAGTAGAGATGCCACGAATATTCGGCAACTATTCGGTATTCGTCTACTTTTTTTAATATTCGGTATTCGGCCGAATATTGCGTACTATTCGGCCGAATACCGAATACCAAATCATGAAAAAACAAACGCACATATTACTCAAAAATATATTAATTTTGCACAAATTATAACATTTAATACTTGAAATCTATCAGTAGTAAGTTGTGATGAATTAAAACAATTTTTTCTGCATTTGTTGATAACAAACGATTGCGCTTTCCCTCATCGATTCCTGCTTCTGAAAATAGCCTCTTGCTATATACACTACTGCCGGGAGACGATAGATAAATCCTAACGATTTCTCTAAGGCTTGGATACTGTTTTGCGTTTGCTGACTACCACTTGTAAGGGTCTGCCGTTCGATCTAGACCCCTGTTTACCACGCCTATACCCATTTTACCCAATTGCCCGAGCTTTTAAAGCTTCATATATTAATTGTATATGTTTCGCCCTCAAGAAAGCTTCGTTGGTAATCACTGATCTAGACGAACAGTTTTCGTACACAAATCAATCTCATTTGCCGTAGAACTTTTCTTCTCCACATCCTCATCATTTTGCATATTTTCTGTAGCAACTTCCTCAAAACAGTTCCAAGAACCGCCGTGTATTTCAATGGTTTTATCATTTTCATTGATACGTCTTTTCTTACGAAATGGAGAAGAATCATCATCCGTCATCACAACTAATTCTAAGAGCTTCTAAAAGAATTTTTGGTATTGCTCTTTGCGTATGAACTACTCCCAGGAAACTGGTTTTGAAACGAGGGTCAAGAAAAGTGGCAGCCAGATATTTGTCATTCTCATCAAAGTTGAACCGTATTATAAGCTCAACTTGTAGTGAAGATCTCGTTTTCAACAAATTTGGTGTTCTATCTGCAGTCTCTTCCTTCCCCACGTACAAATATGACTAGAATTTCACTTAATAAATTAAATACGTAATAAGATTTTACTTACTTGCTTACTTTCCTTCTCCACCACCCCGCGAAATGTACACACTTATTGCCGAATATTCGGCTGCCGAATATTCGGGGCTTCGGCAAAGAGCGTGGCCGAATATTCGGTATTTGGTATTCGGCCAAATCACTATTCGTGGCATCTCTATTTTGAAGCATTAACAAAGTATGTTTTTTAGGTATATTTATGTATATTACAGTGGCGCATTAACACGGAGGCGAAAGTGGCAGTGGCCTCAGGGCCCAAAGTCAAGGGGGCCCGGGAAAAAAGAAGAAAAAAAGTGGATAAAAGAAAAAAAGAGGAAGAGGAAAAAAGGAAGAAAAGAGACGTAAAAAAAACAAAGTCAATGCCTTTTAATTAATTTGAAGGTTTTATTACTTAATTTTTCCTTTTACTCATTTAACATACTTGATGCTACAATATTTCTTTTTCTGTCTTTAGGGATAAATTAGGATTAGAAAGGGATACTTTACCGGTTATACTTTATATTGCAACTGTAACATGACTTGTTTTATTTTAAAAAAATTGTAGCAAATTTAGCCGTATCAATTTACAAAAGAATTTAGGGTTTTTTTAAAATTCAAATTTCCCAAATTAGGGGCCGAAATTATGGTCCTGCCTCAGGGTCGGATGAAATGTTAATGTGCCACTTGTATATTAGGTGGGTTAGGTTTCAGTTTTTTAGCTCTACTGAAAAATTCACTTTTCAAGTTGATGTATACCTTTTTCTTCAAAACTATAAAAGATATCAAAACAATTTTTTTTGTTTTAAAAATGGTATCAGTACCTACCTATATAGCAGAGGATATTCCCATATGTTGAGTGGTGGATTTTGAAAAAAATGTTCATGTGTTTTTTATTCATGTCATAATTTTGAATCCAAGTAATGTTTTTTTAATTTCTCTGCTATAAATGCTGACTTTGGAGGTAAGAACATGTGTACAAAATTTCAGAGAAATCGGCCCAGTAATTTTCTAGAAAAGGATCAGGATTCCTGTATGGAAAATGGTTGAGGAAGTGACCCCTCTATATTTCCGAGCTCCCGAATAAAAATGTCCCAAAAATTTTAGCAGTGCAAATAATAATAATCGTATAGGTTTCGTAATCAAGAAAGCTTTGTTGGTAATCACTGTTTTAAATTAAGAAAATTAGATCATTAAATTGATTGTTCTACAAATCGTAAAGAAGGTTCGGCGATCTATGGTTTATTTATCTATGATATTTTTACACAACTCGTTTTGCACAAGTCGTACTAAAAACTTGCCTTTTATCGGTAATGGGATATCGAAGTTAATTAGCTTTTTTTATTTTTCATATTGACGCTGGGAAGTAGCATAATATTTTGTATATGTTACTATGAATTCGTAAATTTTAGTGATAGTATAGACACAAAAAAATGTCAATATTTTCTAAATATTATTAATTATAATTATTAATTTCGAAGCTTCAAAAATGCAAATTATGTGTAATTTCGAGATTGGAGAAGAACCAAGTGTGTAGAAGATTACATAGATAGAAAACTTCATACGAAATTTTCAATCATCATTTGTCAGAACTTTTTGTATTATTTCATATTATTTCAAATTATTATGTTTAAAGACAATAATTTACTTTTCATTGAACTGGTGACGGTTGTTGATTTTCACTGGTAAAATAGCTGTACTAATATTATAAAATAATTATCTACCCTACTGATTCCAAAGCAATACTATATTAATAAATGATTTTATTAAACAAAATTAAATAAACAATAACTTTTTAGTATACGAGTATGGATGCAATTGATACATATTGTTTTCAACACTTCACGATTAACCGTATAATTCATCGAACTAAATTCTTAACTCTGTTGGTTCAAAACATGGTGGATATGTTTTCTATAAATCTTTTCCAATAGGTGATGTTATGAATAAATAATGTAGCTAACTATAATATTTAATTTAATAGATGATAATCAATAAAAAGCAAATAAATTATCGGAAATAATAAATCGAAGAATATCTGTAGGAAAATAATATCGTTAAGTTTCAAAGCCAGATATATCCATTTTACGATTTAAAATATAGTTTAAAATTAAACTGTTTAAAACCATATTCCCAATCCAGGGAGAATAGATATTTTAGACATTTCCGAAAAGTGGAATATTTATATTGTACAATATGAAAAATAAAGAAACTTTTTGAAAATTGTTCTACCATTATACTTATATTTATTCTCAAATGTTCAATGCCTAGTATATTTGAACAGCTTAAAATGGATATACCTGGTTTATAATCTAAACGATTAATATGATCTGGCATAACTTATAATCTATTAAATGTATAAAAATAAAATTAAATAC
The DNA here is from genome assembly GCA_027564815.1 of Symmerus nobilis. Taxonomy (NCBI): domain Eukaryota; kingdom Metazoa; phylum Arthropoda; class Insecta; order Diptera; family Mycetophilidae; genus Symmerus; species Symmerus nobilis. Next base: position 1,596 of record JANTOP010043279.1, on the reverse strand, counting down.
GCAGGGTTACCCACATAAAATTATTTCTAAAAGATTATGCACTATACGCTGATTCTAACTCTATTAGTAACGCCTAACAAAAATTAAAAGGTATATAAGAGTAGCATACAAAGTTTCATCTAATCGATAGATTTAATTGCAATTTGTAATTCCATTTTGTAGATTAAAACATAAGCTACTTTTTATGAGTATTTATGATTTTAAATTAAAAATTTTGAGAAGCAAAGTTGCAAAATTGAGAATTGTTATAATGCTTATAGAATATTGTGTTCATGTTGCACAGACGCACCCTCTGTCATGACATTTAAATCGCATATTATGTGTATAATGATTATTTTAATAAATTTGAACGAGATTAGAATATTAATAAATTATCCGATTCTTCTTTTTGCAATACATTATACATCACTAATTGAACATATATTAATTACGTATATGTATCTAAATATAATTTAACTTTACAATAATGTATAGTGCTCGTACGTTGTACTGACCTTAAAAGCGGCCGGCGTACTTTTCTTTATGATAAAATTATATGAGATTATATAGTACATAGTAAATTATATAAAATACTTTTTTTATGAGCCTTCAATAATAATTATAATTTATACAAATAAGTGACGAAATTTTGATGATTAGTTATAAATTCCAATTCCATTAATTTTTCTTAGAGTACACTATAACAATGTCGTCTCGTCATCATCACAATTTGATATCGATATCCGAAAATAAAATTTTATCGATAAGAAGTGCATATGGAGAATAAGATTACTTATAACTCGATATCTTAATTAATCTTAATCTCAATCTATTTTATCTTAATTACCTAATTAATCTTAATCTTAATCTAGTCCCTTCATTGTAGACAATTCTATGAAAAACGCTTACTCACCTTTCAGTTTATTACAGCTAAAGCTACGATTAGACTACAGTCAAATTGCACAGATAATCTGTGCAACTTGTCTGTGGAAAGTTTGTGCATTTAAATGGACAGACGGACTTGTCTGTACATACAATTACATTTACAGATAAATTGCGCAGACAAAAAAAGTCACAGATATTCTATCACAGATCTATCACAGACAAAGATCATCCAGACAAATGACGTCAATCGCACAGACATATTTCTTGTGGCTGTACATCGATTACACTTGTACACACACAGAAAAACGGTGATAATTTCTATCCGATTCGGTGTGACATACAGTCCATCCGTTCGGATAAGTTTATATTTTATCCAAACGGTGCGACCTATTTGGATAAGTTAATTAAATTCGAATAATATATATTAATAATATCTTTTGGGATAAATAATTTTACACCGACCGGTGTAATATTTTATTGTTATTTCAAATAAAAAAAATGGGTTTGGTCTTAACCTGTTGTCATTGACCATGTTTAAGTTAATTGACAACAACAGGTTTATATGTTTCTTTGCCTACTCCCATATACAAGTTAGTACAAGTTAGTACTAACAACACTACTAGTTAGTACTACAACTGCGGCGATAGAAAATCCTTTTTTTTTTAAAGATAATAATTCCTCGCTACCACGGATCGAACCCATAACCTCCGTCTTTTAAAAGCTGCAACGTTG
>JANTOP010043268.1:0-10434 GCA_027564815.1 Symmerus nobilis | reverse complement strand
ATTGATGAGGTGCAAAGCTGAAAATTTGTGTAATTACCGAGGACAGTATAAGAATGTAGGAAGAAATCCGTCAGAAGGCTGGGTGGAAGATAAAGGGTCATCAGAAGTCGCCGAAGTTGTGAAAATTCCGGAAATATAAATGATAAGGTTCTTTTCTGACAACTTGGGTACTTATTGCTTATATACATAATAGCACATGTACATAACGTCAGTAGTCTAAGTGGAAAAGAAAGAGGTAAAATTGCCGTTCAAAGTGCGTAAAATTCCACTCCACATTTATTATTCTTAAAGAAAAATTTAATACTAACAATTAAATAAAGTGAAAACAGAAAAAGAAATGTCACAAACCCCTTTGATGAACCCCTCTCGTGTAAATCGGTGAACGTTTTTTCGTGAGTTTCCAAAGGGTAAATTGACGTGAGTGATGTGAAACGAATGGTCGTGTAAATGCAGTCTTGTCCATTTATGAGATATCTGTTTGTAGTCTTGTGTAATATGGCGAAAGCGCTATAATTGTTACCAAATATTTTATATCGGTAAAGTTCCAATGGCATGAAAATTTTGCAATAATAGTAATGAGAATAAATTAAGAATTGAACCGTATCAGTGGCGGTACTTCAAATTGTTGGCCCTGCCGCAAAATATTATTCGGACCCCTACCGCAAAATAGACACAAATTTTAATAAATATTTTAATCAAAAAATACCATGAACAAAAACAAAGAGAAAACAAAATAAAAAGGGAAAATAATATATTTAAAATTTGAAGTCCTTCCTCCTAGATTTTAAATTTGCAAAATCTCTAATTACATCTTTTACTTCCATATTTTATTATTTATATATACTCCCAACTAGGTCACTCAAAAATCTTTGACATAGTTGGGACACACCCAGTTTTAGGAATGCCGAGTGATAAAGCTCTAACGGCATTTCATTTTGAAAAACGTTTCAAAATACGAATCCCAAGACGAACAGACTGGTCAGAAAACTGGAACAGGTTCGGTATGGGGGATATAATCTAGTATACAGATGGTTCTAAGACAGACGAAGTTGTCGGTGTCGGAATATTTGGAAAAAAAACCAAAATCTCAGTTTGCCAGAAATCTCAGGCAACATGCCACTATATTCCAAAGAAATAAATGCTATAGTTTCGTAAATTATGACTTCTCTATAGTAATATATATGCTTAAAATTTTCGTATGAATTTCTCTATAAGATAAGGGGGGCTAACTTTTTTTCACCCATATAAAATATTTTCAGATATAGGCTTTAAATTTGAGATTTGTTTGAAAAAAACGAAAAAGGTTATTTTGTTTTACTTACTTTCGATCATAACAGCAATATCACTAATATTATTGGCACGTATTATACATTAAAATTTTCGTCTGACTCTTCTCTATAACGTACAAAAATTTGGAACTGATTGGCTGACAATTAAAATTTAGACAAGCATTTATGTGAGGTATGTGCACTCAAAAATGCAGTTTTTTGAATTTTGCCATTTATTTTTGAAATTTGGAGCCAATCGAGAAAAACCATTAGGATATTCGGATTCTACGGAAAATTCTACTATAGAAAATGTTATCACCAATCGTGGAAAATCTTGTTGAATAGTGTAATTAGAAAAGGATACCTACTCCATATAAGGATTTTTTGGAAATATTTTTTTCTTTTTTGAAATTTTCAAAGTTGGTAATTTTAAATTTTTGTTCTGTTTTCAATACATTGCAATAGAAGTTATGACTTTTATACTTTCCTTTCGCTAACATAATATTCACTTATTTGAGGGAAGAAAGATTAACTTTTAACTATTTAGGTGGCGAATTATAGATTCAAAACTAACTTAATTCTAAAGCAGAAGAAATTCATCGATTGGAACATTTCTCACTGAATTATGGCCCTTTAAAGATTGTCATTCGGAGTGGCAATCAATCAATATCCATAATTTTGTGAAAAATGGGCATATCGATGAATTTAAAACGTTAATTTCAAATTTCAAACTGATGATTTAAGATTAGATTTTGAGATAGCAAATTTAAAGTGCGACTTTGGGAAAATACTTGAGAGACTCACCACCCTGTACCGCAAGGAGGGCGGGGTGCCAGACTTCCCGAAATAGAATGAAGACAAGACAAGGTGTCCAAACAATTAATGACAAAACTATTTGTTACAAAATGACTTGGGTGAAATGTTGCTGGCTCTCCGTTTATTAGTTTTGCGCTTAAGAAGGTATCGTAAAAAACATCAAATGTCGGTAGAAATTTGAAAAATTTCGTAAAATCGGAAAATATTAAGAAAATCTCTGAAAAGTCGGAGTGGAGCCGGAAAAAGTAAAGAAAATCAGACCAAATAGGGAATAGTACTTACTTAAAACCGTAGAAAAGTTTATACAAATTTTAAGAAAATTTAAAATGGTCAGGAAAAATCGTAGAAATTTCGAAATATGTCTTGAAAGCATTAAAATGCTCTCTCTGCCATATATTATTTTACCCCGACTATTTCCCGCATTTTAATGAATTTTTCTGATTTTTTTCCAATTTTCCCAACAAGAGCTCGATCTTTTTTTACTTTATTCGGATTTTTATTCCATAAATATATCAGATTTTTTTCAAACATTTCTACTACTATTCCCAACAATCTCCTGACTTTTCAAAATATTTCTCCCAGCTTTTTTTGGAACTATCCCCCGACAATTCTTCGGGCTTGTTAATATGTACTTCTTTCCGACTTTTACGGATTAAATATTTTACTAAATTTTCTGATTTTTCAAAAATTTTCCGGACTGCTTCCGAACTTTATCAACTTTCTCAATTTTTTCCTTTTTTAAATTTTTGCAGACCTTTTTCTGACCAACAATCCCAAGCCAAACTTCCCAATTATTTTTGAGCTTTTACGAATTTTTTCAAACTTTATATGGCTTCTCGCCACTCTTCCAAACATTTCCGAAATTCAATGAATTTTGTCTGAAATTTTTCTAATATTTAGACCAGCTTTTCTGATTTTCTCGTAATATTTTCTGATTTTTCCCGGACATTTATTCCCGACATCTCGACTTTTCCGACATTATCACTTCATTTTCAGGTTTGCGAGACTTTTTCCCGACGATCCCCAAAATTTTTCATGCGGTTCGAGCTTTTCTCGGAATTTTCTTTTTCTTCTTAAAGTAATTGTGTACCCCCTAGGGAAGTGAACTAAATCCATCAATGTGCCCCAGCAATTGGGTAGCTCATGATTCTCCTCCTGGCAAACGATTTCGCTCGAAAACAGCACAAATTTTACGAAATTCATTGGTAATGTTTTCACCATTCTTTTATTAATTTTTAAAAATCTCTTAGCATTCGGCAGTCATGTAACGCTTGTTTAATTTATAGGTTATTTTGCTATGCTATGTGCTCGATATTAGCGTAAACATCTGTTTTGACATCACAAGTTGAGGTTATAAACTACAAACCAATTGGAAATTATATTTTTGCAATTAGTGACTCGGAAGAAGAAATAATGTTAAAATTCAAACGCCGTTAAATACTATATTTTTGAAAGTGGAAATAAAAGATGCAAATTCTCTGCGCATCTTATAAATACCCAAAGATATATGTTTGGAGAATTTCATCATCTTTATAAACAATTAAGGCAACATCCTGGGAAATTTTTGGAATATATGAGAATGAAAATAGTAATCTTGATTTCACATGGCCCCATATATCTGATAGGATTGAAAAAAGATGGAGCAATTATCATAGTAGACCAATTTTAAGCGAGGAGCGGCTTATGATTACAATTAGGTAAGTAAACAAAGACATGTTTTATAACCACATTTATTATTATACAAAATAAATCCGTCAAAAATAAACTTCCATATTCAAAAATTAAGAATTTCAAATTCTCAAAAAGTTCAATATTAAAAATGTGAATGAGCTTCCGCTTCCGATAAATTTAAATTTGCTTCTGCATCATTATGCAAGTCTCTATCTGTGGTTTGGAAACCGCTACGTGTAGATCCTGTAGGACTAGTATTGTTTGCAACTGCATGAGGGTTTTTGTTTGGATTAAAGAATTCTTGAGTTAATTTCAGCACCTCAATTCGATACTCCAGTTTATCGTAAGCCGAAAATGACCTTACATACGGCAGTATGCTTTTAAAAAAATGCATGTCCTCATCTTCTTCATTTTTCGTTTTTTTCTGCTCTAAAAACTGTAATTTTTGCTTTTCTACTTGTAGTAAAGCCTGAGCTATATCTTCTTTCGATGAGCGCTTTTCGGGATGTTTGCTAGCAGAACTTGAAGCTCGTGATAAAGATGCCGTAACGTTAAAATATGGTGCTGAGTACACATGTTCAGGGGGAGATTGGATATTCTCCTCTTTTATAGCCAGCTCACTTTCGTAATCTTTATCACTTTCATCTTGTGACATTTGGGTTAAATCATCCAAAATGTTTTCATCACAATTTTTGAGGAAATTGCCTTCCGATTTTCTTGGAGGAAATTGATCTTTTAAAAATAAAAGATTTTTAAAATACATCCATTCGCCTCTATAATCGTTTATCTGGGCATCTCCAGATTTTGATTTAGGAATTGATCCCAAGCATGTCCTAAATTTGTCACGCAAACTTTTCCATTTATTTCGTACTACTATCCCTGAAATAAAGAGAATACATACATGTAAAGAATAAATTATTAAAATAACAGATAAATAAATTAAACTAAATAGCATGTAAGTATTTCAGAAAAGTAGTAGACGATTATTATAATGTTTGGAACTTCCCTAACTGCATTGGCTCCATTTATGGAAAACATATTAGAGTAAACTGTCCGGCACACTCTGGCACAATGTTTTATAATTACAACAAATATTTGTCAATTGTTTTACAAGAATTAGTGGATGCTAACTATAGATTTATAAACATTGATGTTGCAGGTTACGGCCAACAGAGTGATGGTGGAACTTTTGGATCTTCAGCCTTGTTTTTGTACTTGTCAGATGGACGGATTAACATTCCCAAAGAACGTGCTTTACCAATCAGATATCACAGTACCTCATGTTATCATAGGTGATGAAGCTTATCCTCTTCTACCTAATCTACTAAAACCTTATGGGAGACAACAGTTAGATGCAGACAAAGAATATTTTAATTCTAGATTATCACGAGCACTAACTATAAGTGCACGAGCATTATAAGTCGAGAATTTGAACAACAGAAATACAAACGTCTACAGATGTAGCTGACGATATTGTTAAATGCATCTGTTTGCTACATAACATTATTATTGACAGAGAAGGTATCGAACATCACCTCCAAGAAACAAGATACACAGATAATATTGGAAGACCAAACCGGGCTGCTGAAAATATTTGCGATCTATTTAAGACGTATCTTTGTCGCAATCCAATTTAAATAATAATTATTATATATTTTTCTTTAAAAACCATAATATTGTTTATACCTAACCTCAAATAATTAAACTATTGTAATGCAAATAAAATTTCTACTTACGTGTTGTATTTAATTTCACGGCCACTTCATCCCATAATTTGTCGAGAACAAATCTATTATGATGATTTTTAGCTTTTCGGTCCCACAGGGCAGGCCTGACAAATATTTCACTTATTAGGTTATTTATATCCATACCGAACAAATGTGATAAAAGCAATGAAAATATAAAAATCAATAATCGTCGTTGTTATCTTTGCTGGCTACAATTCGTTTATCAACCCGTCGCTCCACACATGCATACAAAATAATGAAATCATTCCCTCCGCTCCTCTATTTTATCATCGCTCTTATCGTTTAGGGTGCGTACAAGTTGAAGCTTCGATAAACGATAAACGATAAATGATAAACGATAAAAGCGACGATAAGAGCGGCGAGAAATACAAGCGCATATTCCTTTGCTTTTATCGCCTTTGTTTTATTTTTCTTTCTTTTTGGATTAAAACGTAGACGCACAAAGAGAATGAAAAATAAAAACATGCGAAAAAAGCAAAGAAATATATACTTGTATTTCTCGTCGCTCTTATCGTCGCTTTTATCACTGGTCGACGCTCTCCTCACTGATCCAGTATGACCACTTTCATACAAACACGTACTTTCATTATCGACGCTATTATCGTTTATCACTTATCGTTTATCGAAGCTTCAACTTGTACGCACCCTAAGCCATCTACTCGACATATCAAAATTCAATACAATGAAACAGAATAGACTATATACACTGCCGGTCTTATCGTTATGAATCATTGCCCGAATATTTTTTATAAAATTGTGAAGGATAAACGCGATTAACCTAACCATTCATTTAAAATAATAAAATATTCTTTGAAAGATATTCCAATTGGTTCTTAATCAATAACTGCATTTTATGCAAGGCGAGTACGATACAATAAGAGAAGTCTCTATCTTTCATATTCATTTTAGTCATATATTTGTATATTAAGCGCATTCAAATAAACGAGTAGTCACAATTGCTTGGGAAAACATGCGGCCGTTACACGGTCAGTAATACTGACAGTATTACTGTATCAATAATACTGACAGTATTGCTTCAATATTTGATCGCTCTACACGATCAATATTACTGTCAGTATTTCAGCTCAGTGCCCGGATTTTGTGCACATACTTTGCAACATTTTCAATTTTCATTGACTATTTTTTGAATTAGTTGTAAAACTGATATTTAGAGAGGTAGTCAGCATTTCTCTCATTCTCACTTGTTAAATTTTTCCGATAAATAATGTCCATCTCTATATTAAACCCCACTCATTTTTATATCGACGAAAAATTATATTTGTCAACAGCTCTAAACCAGTTGAAAACAAGTGAGCTGAGTAAAATTTGGTTGAGTAAATACATTGAATATAACGACAAATTACGTTGAAAAGATGTGCACAAAATCCGGGCACACTCGTTTGATCGTTGCTTTTGATGTGCTTTTAATCGTTAATTTCAATTGAATTGAATTGAAAAATGGAAATCGATAATAAAGAAAAAGCGTGTATAGCAATAATAATTGCATTAGCAACCCAAAAAAATTCTGTGAAACGCAAGCGGGGGGTTGAAGATTGGCTTAAAAAGAGAAATATATATTCCCACATAAATTTGTTTCGTGAAATACAGTGTACCGAAGCGGAAGAATATAGAAATTATTTTCGAATGTCTGATGCCGCATTTGACAAACTATTGAAAATGGTGAAGCCTCTTTTAACTAGAAAGGACACAAATAGAGGGTCTGTTTATCAGTTGAGGAGAGACTAGCAGTAACATTAAGATATCTTGCAACTGGAAGAAGCTTTGAAGATCTTAAGTTTTCCGCTATAATGTCACCATCATCCATTAGTACAGCCATTCTCGAAACTTGTGAAACCTTGACGTTGGTTCTACAAAAATATAACAGGTAAGCAAAGAAATGAAATAACTTTGATGAAAAATATTTATTAAATATTGAAATTAAAAATAACATTGTGCTTCAAATATTTCTTTTATAAAATATCATTATTTTCCTGTTCATTGAACGAAGTATAAAACGCCACTAAAGAGGCTTCGGCTGGCTGACATGGCTGGTCAATTGGCTGATAAGAGTACTGTAATTGACTTGATGAAGTCGTTGAAGGTGTGGGGCTAGCTAACGGTGTTGAAGATGATCCGGGCGTTGACGAATAAATTGATGAATATGGTTTGCCGTTTTCATTGATTTTAACTGAATAATTGTTCAAGTTTCCCAAACGAGCTTCGAATAATATGTCATTGACTGCCTTTTCAGCATATAACCTTTGATCTTCTTCCAGTTCTTTTAATTTGTTTGCCCAAACCTTTGCAATATCCGCATCGCAGTCGGCTTGCTCGTTTGGTGTTCGCGCTAAATAAGTACAAGCTAATGACAACAGTTCATTTTGTTTAGAAATTGGTCCCTGGACTCTCTTTTCTTATTGAGTGATGGTTGATCAATTTTGTTAATGGATGATGTAGATGCGGATGCGGTTTTACGTGTCTCAGTATTTCTCTCAGCAGATAGCTCGCGCTGGGTGGTTTCCGAATCATTTTGAATTCCATAACCATTTTGAATAATATTAATTTTTGTAAATATTTTTGTAACGAAGGAAAGATGGAATAAAATGCAATAAAAAAATCTTGTTTATTATTTATATTTAAAATTATAAAGTATTTGAAGGAGCCCGAAAACGGGCAAGAAAAGTCAGAAGAATTGGGAAAAACAGTTGGGAAGAGCTTAGAAAAAAGCGGGAAAATTTAGAAAATGTAGGCGAATATTATTCCATTCTTCATTTTAAGAAAATTAGTTACTAACCTTTTGTAATTCTTCTGAACTGTTCAATCAAATTAAATGATACGGGAACCTCTGTTTCCTTTAAAAATTGCAATGCATAAAACATCCAAGAAGATGGTTGGTATATGTCATCTCTCCCAGCTCCTGAGCGCTTAGAAACCAGCATCTTTTTTAATTCCTTGCGATAATTTGACCGTAAGGTATTTATTTTTTTTCGTACATCTGTGCAATTAGCGTTCGGTTGAATTTTGACATACAATTGCAACAATTTGTTGTGCCAGATTGCGCTTATTTTTATTCATATATGCCGGGTTGGATGAATCCCACAACTCCGGTAGAGTTTCATATAACTCAATAAACTCTTTCAATAACTCTTGTTTATTATTATTTTCGATTTCAATTTCACTATTTATACTATATTCGTCCATTTTTATAATTTTGTCTTCACGTTTCAAAATAATACTGACGAAAATAATGATGAAGCACATACACGATCAATAATACTGTCAATATCCCCACCACTTTCCGATACTGATGCTCGAAAATTAAAATATTTAAATCTTCATCAGTATTCAGCATCATTTCATCAGTATTGCCATTGCACGGTCAGTAATACTGACTGACTACTGACCGTGTAATGGCCGCATTAAACTTTGCTCGAAATATTTTATTATAAAAGCGTCAATTGAACTAGAAACCAATAATCTGAAAATTTCGATAATCAAATTAGCGCAATATTGATTAAGACTAGAAGTGAATATTGAATACATACAATACAGTTAATATTAAACTTGAGTAAAATATTTGGAGTGAAATTTTCGAGTGAAATTATTGAGTGAAATTTTTGAGTGAAAATTGGGAGGAAATCTTCTCTATTGAGATTGTAATAAATGAAATATAGTGATGTATGTATGTATTAAATTACAACGAACCTACTGCCAGCTTACAAACTACCAGCGTTATTTCGTATGGCGTTTAATAGTGTAACATCACCTTTCAAAGTGTGTTCGATTTTCTCTCGGCGAATCCGAATTGAGGCTACCAAAAATTACAAATATGTATATGTATTTATCTGCTACCCAAGCATTGATTTCAATATCTTAATATAGTTCAGTTAGCGATATTCATTCGTTTAAATAGTATTAACTGATTTAGCGATTTTTTTTATTCAAAAAGTTAATAATTTCACATAACTTTCATCTCGATCGTAAATTCAGTCGCTCTATTCTCGATTTTTTAATAAAATATTTGAAATACAATTTTTTCTTGTACAATAGTATTGATAAATCAGTTTAACAAAACAAAGTTTTTGTTGATATTTTATTTGCAGTAATAATTTCTTCTCGATTTCTTAAGCCTTACGCGTTAATTAACGCAGCGATAATTAAATAAACAGAGTATATTTTACTTGTATATGCTACTAGTTTATTTTTTATCATTGTTAATTAAAATTCAAAATCTGATGAACCTTGTACTGATGAGACTGCAGCTTTACAATTTTTAAATATTCCTCGCATTAATTAAACATTCGGGAACTATAATAAATTAATAAATTTGAAAGGAATTGACAGTGGTATTGTTGGATTTTTTTGTATTTTTAAAGTTCATAGGTTTTTTATATTATTTATATTAGAAGTCACCTTAAGAGAAGTAAGCGGTTGATGCTTACTCAACTAAATGTTAAATATCAATATAAATTAATACAAAACAATGTCATTCGCAAGGTAAATTTTTAATTAATTATATTGCTAAATAATTTTGATCATTGATAATAATTGTTACTTTAGTGAACATTTGGTATATCGAAATAATTGCAGCACGGCTGTGAAATCGATATACGATGATAAGGAGATTTTTCCCAATTTACCAAATGGCCCATTGAGCAAGTATCGTCAAAAAGCATCATTTGATTATAAAAAATTGGCTGTTATAATGGAAGGGGAAGATGCTATAAGATTTAAGGTGAGTGCCTGTCGTAACTACATTTCCGTATTTTACTGAAATCTACCAGTTATTATTTAGTCGATTGGATTGTGGCTCTTGGAATACTACACTTGCGAGACGCCGGTTTTAGACATAGTCAAAGAAGATATAATGTATACAGAATTACAAAGCCCATATACGTGCAATGCACAAATAAATATTTTTGTTTGGGTTC
>JANTOP010043257.1:0-10434 GCA_027564815.1 Symmerus nobilis | reverse complement strand
ACCATCCGAAATGACGCGGTTTCAGGTTCGATCATTGTGACGATCACAAATTATTGAAATAATAATTTTTTTGTGATATCGGCACCTGGCTTCGAACCTCGAACCTGCAAAACTCCCTCTTCAAAAGCGGGCGTCATACCCATTATGCCATGAAGAGGTATATGTGTTATGTACCTACTCTTATTTTATGTTCAATAAATGACTAAAAATGCACATTTATAGTTGTTTTCGATATACACGATTTTACATAGAAAAATTTTCTTTTTCGATTTACACGGTTTTCTGAGGAACCTATCTACCATGTAAAACGGGGGATAAATGTATTTTTTAATATTTTTGATTGTCTGTTCCCTCTTTTATGTTATAAATCATAAAAACCAGCGCGTGGGTCATTTAAAAATCCTGCGTGGGTCAGTGTCTGATCCGCGAGTCATAGGACATCTCCGTTCTAATGTGAATAATAATGTGGAGAGTCGCAACGCTGCCTGCGTACATAAAACCTGTTTTGACACATATCGACATTATTATTGCTTTAATTTGATAGCGTGATAAACGCATTAAAAAGGCAATTATTGCGTCTTGCTGCGGCATTTAGCAAAGAGTATTACGTAGATATTGAGGTCAAAATTCATGCTTATTATTTTTGCAAACGGCTTTTTTTGTATATATACACCCTATGGATGTATGGGGGTCGTAATTTAAGCCTCATCTCCACCATTAAACGAAACGATTAAACGGTTTGCTGAATAATATAACAATGTGTATATTTTTCAGCAAACCGTTTAATCGTTTCGTTTAATGGTGGAGATGAGGCCTTACGCTAACGCAAGACGTTGCACACCCCTGATATAGATTATGTAGTAGTTAGGACTTAGAATTCATATTAAACTAAATATTCTAAAACAGTACTTGGAATACTGGAATTTTCATTAAAAGAACCGGTTATCAGTACCTTAGCGGTTCCGGTTCTGGTTGTTATATATTTAGGGATTCCTTGGGTTCAGTTTCACAGTTCTGGCTGGAACGAATCGAATCGTTTTCGAAATGCCTCATTACAAGCAATATAGATCATGCTCGAAGGTAAAACTTCCCAAACCATAGCAAAGCCAGGATTGACGCCGATGAGTTCAATAAGGTATGTTTGGTGGAATTGGAAGGGAATTGTGAATCAACTAACCAGATTAGAGCCAGCAATTCAGAAAAAGGGGCCTAAATTGATTAACAAAAAGGCGTAGGTTTCCATTGGACCATAAGCATTTTTGATGACTATTCATATATATATTCTAAGAGATTGGCTTAGAAATTTTGATACATCCACCGTACAGTGGTGTCAATTTGATTTGATTCATCCTCAATGGTATACGGTTGCCTTAATAGAGGCTTGTAAAATTCACTTGGTTCATTTTCTCGCCCAGGAACCCCAGAATTTGTACAGTGACGGGATAACGGTTCTGCGGAAAAAATCACAAAAGCTCATCGATCGAAATGGCATATATTCAGTTTAAAGTTAATTCAAAATATAAAAAACAACTTCTGTGAATTTTGACAGTAATTTTCTGAATACTTTCTCGACAGCCCGATATTTGAAATACCTCCTGAATCTTTACCCGTAAACATACAGAAAAAATTGATTAATTCCAAATTATATACCGCCTTATGTTAAATAAAAAAGGTAATATAACATTTATTTGTACATCCAACGGTTTGATTGTAAAATACAAACAAATATTCATCAGAATATAGCCCACGAAGTTGACTTAAAAGTCTTACTTTCATTTTAAATGTCTTATCTAATCTGTGTTGTACTTTTGATACGCTTTATTATAGTGTTATTTTGAAATGGATAACACTATTACACGATAAAATGTACATACAACACTGATACCACTGATAAAACAACAGTGAATATCTCAGGTTAGCTAATATTGGCAGCAACATTATCAGTTAGTGTTAAGGCTTTAAATGAATAAAATTAAACTCACAATCGTAAAGTTACATCAAAATGATTAATTCGGAGACGTTACTAATTATTTTTACCCTGCTCGCTGTTACATATTGGTATGTTAAACGGAAGTACACATACTGGAAACGGAAAGGTATCCCATACGTAGAACCATCAATCCCGTTTGGAAATGCTAAAGGATTATTCACGGTAACACATTTAACCGAAAGACTATCTCAACTATACAATGAAATGAAAGATCAAGGTCCAATTGGTGGAATGTATATGCTCCACTCACCAATAGCGTTAATATTAGATCCTAAACTATTTAAAAATATCTTAATAAAGGACTTCCAATATTTCGGGGATCGCGGTATGTTCTACAATGAGAAAGATGATCCACTGTCGGCTCACCTATTCGCATTAGACGCTGCCGAATGGAAGGAGTTACGTAGTAAACTAACACCAACATTTACATCTGGTAAAATGAAGTATATGTATCCGACTGTGACGAAAGTTGGTAATGAGCTGCGAGTAGCAATCGAGGAGAGCGTAAAGAAATCAGATGAAATTGAGGTAAAAGATTTTCTTGCACGGTACACGACCGATGTAATTGGTACATGTGCTTTTGGTATCGAATGTAATAGTTTACGGGATCCGGATGCAATATTTCGGACGATGGGCCGAAAAATATTGGGACCTCAAGGATCACGTGCCCTTAAGGCGATTCTGGGTAATATTTCTAAGAGATTTTCGATATTTATTGGATTGAAAATAAATAAAAAGGAGATTAGGGAATTCTTCCTGAACGCAGTTCGGGACACTATCAGTTTCCGGGAAGATAATCATATACAACGAAACGATTTTATGGAACTGATGATTGAATTGAAAAATAATAAATCAGATTTATCGAACAGACTGTCGTTTAATCAACTTGCAGCTCAAGCTTTCGTATTCTTTGTAGCCGGTTTTGAAACATCCTCAACCCTGATGACATTCGCTCTATATGAGTTGGCATTGAACAAGGATATTCAGAGTAAGGCCCGACGGGAGATAGATGAAGTCAAACGAAAACATAATGGCGAATTTACTTATGAAGCTATGATGGATATGAAATTTATTGATCAAATTTTAAACGGTAAAATTTTATTAAATGGTAATTCTTCATTTTACTCACATCTAATTCATTTTTAGAAACATTAAGAAAGTATCCTCCAGTCTCATTTCTAAATCGAAGAGCATTGAAAGAGTATCGTATACCAGGTACTGATTATACATTCCCTAAAAATCAACTAATTTGGTTACCAATACGAGCCATTCAACATGATCCTGAATATTATCCAGATCCGGAGAAATTTGACCCCGACCGATTTACCCAAGAAGCGATTCAAGCTCGCGATCCAATGACATTCCTACCGTTCGGTGATGGACCGAGAAATTGTATTGGTCTTCGGTTTGGGCTAATGCAAGCAAGGGTTGGATTAGTAACGATTTTAAAAAATTTTGAGGTGTCACCAACTTCTAGAACCCCAATACCAATAGTAGTTGACCCGAGACTAATTGTTCCGACACCGATAGGTGGCATGTGGTTGAGTATATCAAAATTAGATAATAAGTGTTTTAACTAAGAAATTTATAAATAAAATTATAAAAATAAATATACCTAATCTACGGTGGAAAATTTCGAAATTTTAGAAGTTTTAATATATCTTCTCGGAAAGCTCTGAGGATATGGGTCCATATCTCATTTACAAATTTTTCGTTGACACTTTAATTGTCCCAACCTAAGACGGACATAACTTATTAATTAACAGAATATTCGGGAAATTTCAATTGGGAGAGTCAATTAGTTCGGAACATTCGAAAAACGACAGTCGGGAAAGGCAAAAAAAGGTGCTTAAAGTTAGGAGGCTAAAATGGTCGGCAATTTATAGAGAGAGAGTTGGGAGAAGGGATGAAAATGTCTGGAAAAGTTTAGCAAACATACAAAAATGAATCAGTAAATTCAGAAAATAAGATGAAATTCGAGATAAATTCGGGAAATATCTGGAAGGTTGAAAAAACCCCAATCCAGAAACCCAAAGCACCTGAAAAATGGAAAAAGCAATCATATTTGTAAAAGTCAGGAATACCAGCGAGAGTCGGACTATGTAGATACAAGCCTTCTTCTCGCGGCTTCTCTGACCCTGAACCAGTTGTTCTGACTTGGTGCCTTCTCTTGACTCGATTTTCTCCTATTTTTCCTCGACTTTCTCAACTTGCCAAAGTTCCAGAAATTTTGTTCAACCATTCGAAATGTTTTCCCGACTTTTGTCAAATTTTCTCCAATCTCTCATAATTCTATCATGTTTTGCAATGTTTCCTTAACATGTTTACATTTCTGTCTGATTTTGCCTAATTTTTCTGAATATATTCTGAACTTTC
The DNA here is from genome assembly GCA_027564815.1 of Symmerus nobilis. Classification (NCBI taxonomy): domain Eukaryota; kingdom Metazoa; phylum Arthropoda; class Insecta; order Diptera; family Mycetophilidae; genus Symmerus; species Symmerus nobilis. The sequence goes on along the minus strand of JANTOP010043257.1, from coordinate 6,068 downwards.
AGATTTCTCACCAGAATTTCTCTGATTTCTACCAACGGCTTCCGAGACTTAAGCTGATTTTCCTTGATTTTGGCAGATTTAATCCAGACTTTTCTAGACATTTAACCAGTTTTTCAAGTCATTCAGAACTTTGATATTTCCTGAGAATTATACTCTGATTTTTAACGAAATATTTGTGAATTTGAAATATATTTCGACTTAATTAGAATTTATAAACGAAAGACATATCAATAATATTTAATTTATTTCTAAATTTATATACAAAATTACTTTCAAATTTTACAAAATCAAATTGTCTTATCCAATTTGGAAATTTTTAACCACATGCCTCCTAACGGTGAGAGGATAAATTGTTTCGGATCAAATACTATTGGTATTGGGGTTCTAGAAGTTGGTGACACGACAAAATCCTTTAAAATCGTTACTAATCCGACTCGTGCTTGCATTTGTCCGAACCGAAGGCCGATACAATTCCTAGGTCCATCACCGAACGGTAGGAATGTCATTGGATCGCGAGCTTGAACCGCTTCTGGGGTAAATCGATCCGGATCAAATTTCTCCGGATCTGGATAGTATTCAGGATCAAGTTGAATAGCTCGTATTGGTAACCAAACCAATTGATTCTTAGGGAATGTATAATCTGTATCTGGTATACGATACTCTTTCACTGCTCTTCGATTTAGAAATGAGATTGGAGGATATTTTCTCAAGCTTTCTAAAATTGTTTAGAAAATATTCAATATGAAAATATATAAAATTCGCGAAATTTACCATTTAAAATTTGTTCAATAAATTTCATATCTATCATAGCTTCATAAGTAAACTCTCCGTTATATTTTCTTAAGACTTCATCTATCTCTTGTCGAGCCCTATTTTGAATGTCCTTGTTCATCGCCAATTCGTATAAAGCATATGTCATCAGCGTTGAGGATGTTTCAAAGCCGGCTACAAAGAATACGAAAGCTTGTGCGGCCACTTGATTAAAAGTTAGTCCATCGGCTTCATTTTTCGTAACATCCGATTTATTATTTTTCAAATCAATCATCAGATCCATAAAATCATTTCGTTGCACATGATTTTTTTCCCGGAAACTGATTGTGTCCCGGACAACGTTCATGAAGAATTCAGAAATCTCATTTGGAATGTCTTTCAATCCAGCAAGTCGACATAATTTCCTAGACATATTAAACAAAATTGTTTTAACGGCACGTGATCCTTGAGTCTCGAATATTTTTCGACCCATTGTCCGAAATATTGCAGCTGGATCCCGTAAACTATTACATTCGATACCAAATGCACATGTACCAATTACATCGGTCGTATACCGTGCAAGAAAATCTTTTACTTCAATTTCATCAGATTCCTGAATGCTCTGCTCGATGGCCGCTCGAAATTCATTACCAACTTTCGCCACAATCGGATACATATATTTCATTTTACCAGATGTAAATGTTGGTGTTAATTTACCACGCAACTCCTTCCAGTCGGCAGCGTCTAATGCGATTAGATGAGCCGACAGTGGATCATGCTTCTCATTATAAAACATACCGCGATCCCCGAAATATTGAAAATCCTTTATTAGGATATTTTTAAATAGTTTCGGGTCTAATATTAACGCTATGGGACAATGAAACATATACATTCCACCAATTGGACCTTGACCTTTCATTTGTTTATACAGTTGAGAGATTCCTTCGCTTATCGGTGTTACAGTGAATAGTCCTTTGCCATTACCAAATGGAAATGATGGTTCTACGTACGGAATACCTTTCCGCTTCCAGTATGTGTACTTCCGTTTAACATACCAATATATAACAGCGAAGAGGGTAAAAATAATTATTAACGTCTCCGAAGTAACCATTTTAATGTAACTTTATGTTAAAAGTATAAATTCTTCCTATTTAAAGTCGTTTCACATACTGCGGGTATCGCTACTTCGTATGTGGTAATAAAGTTATTTATTAAGATTTTGTGTGGTCATTTCTCGTTTATCTCCGATCAACCTCGAATATTTTGTTTTCGATTATTGTTTACAAATCGTAGCATTAAATTCAATGGAAATTAGATAGGGGCGTCCATAAGTGACGCCTTCAATTTTAATTCAGTGTAATGTTCGACCTCTCTTGGTAGCGAAATGATGACGCTCCATGACGAGGACCATCATCATTTCGCTACCTTTCCCCCCTGAATGACATCATTTTTATATCTACCCTGCTGATACTTTATTATATTTTGTTTAATGAAGTATAGCAGCGGTGGCCAACCCACAACCCGCGGGCCATATACGGCCCGCTAAATTGTTGCGGACGGACCGAGATAAGAATTTAATATATTCGACATACATTTAATCACTCCCTATATTTAATAGTTCCTTACGTATTTCAGTAATTAAAGTTATAAGTTACAAGCTGTAAGACTAATCACCTGAATATTATATTAAATTATTTTATTTCCTTCCTATTTCTAGCAAATCAGCAGTTTACAATTAATTTTATAAAATTTAATTTCCCTTTAACAAAAACATTTACCTTAACCTTTTCCTTCAATTTTTTTTTTCGCTCGCTCTTCACATTTTGGACCCCGACAAATAACCAATCTTTCTGATTATTTTAATTTTTTTCCTTAATTGATAGTGGTGGGTCCATTTAGGGTGGACCGTCTACATGTCACTTATATTAATTAATAAATGTTTATGTGAGGAATATATCATCACAAAGCCTTAACTTAATATCTACATTACAAGAGATGGTATAGCTTGGCTGGTTTAATTGCAATTAAAAAAAATTAATTAATTAATTAATTTTGTTCGCCGGTCAACGTAAATGTCAACTCCGTACAACTAGTAGACCTACTGATTGGATAAACAGATATAAATTGGAACAAAGAATTAAAATATGTATATGTTATGCTGCACCGAAAGAATATAGTTTCTCGTTAAATATTATAGTGGAAAAATATCTTAATTTGGGAAATTGATCACAAGTCGTTTGTACATTCGGTTCAATGTGTGCGAATCATTATTTTTAAAACTTCAGTTAAATAAAAGCAGCATCACTTTTGATAGAAATCTCGAAAATCCGATAGATATTATTGGGGAAAAATTGAGATTGATTTGTAGCAATCATGTAGCCCGCGACCAATTTTGACAAATTTTTCAAAGTGACCTTCGGAGGAATATGGGTTGGGCAATTCTGTAGTAGAGTCTTTCAAAATTTTATTGAATAAACGATACATATATTATGCTTTTCCTGATATTATTTAATTTAAATAATTTTATTATGACAGAAATTACATTTACTTCGCACCAGTTTGACCAGTCGCACGTGATTTAATTAATAGTACTGAAATAAATTGAAATAAAATTAGAAAATAGCCCCGGCAATATTTAGGTTGAACCTTGCGAAATGTTAAGACTCGTCCATATTTAGTATAATTGAGGGGCTGAGTGGAAAAATGGTACAAGTGACATTTTTAAAATTTTTGTGATAAGTGCGGGAATCAGTAACTGAGTGTTGTGTTAGTTTAACGGAAAAATGGTGCAAGTGTTTTCCAATGTTATCAACGCATACTAGTAGGAAGTTTTCTAAGTCCGAAGGAAACTGCGTTGATTCATAAGAGAAAAAGTGGTACAAGTGCACTTATACCATATTTTAGCAGTTCGGATTAAGCATAGATTGCAGCACTTGTACTATTTTAGCCATGCTTTGTCCTCGTGATGGTCATCTGCGCAGCGCATGTTTGGAGTAGAGGTAAATTGATTACCGTTCGATTATCAATAAGTTTAATCCAAGAGTTTGATATTTTATTTCATCGGCGCGCGCAATTTGCATTTTCACTAATCCGACGACTACGCATACAATGGACGGCCGGCCTTATAAGCATATATAAACTCTCAATCTAAATTCGGGTCCAGTGGCCGGATTTTGTGCACATAGTTGTCAACGAAATTGGTTGTTATAGTCAATGTATTTTCTCAACCAAATTTTATTCACCTCACTTGTTTAGAGCTATTGACAAATATAATTTTTCGTTGATATAAAAATGAGTGAGTTTTAATATAGAGATAGACTTTACAAATCGGAAAAATTTTACGAATGAGAATGAGAAAATTGCTGGCTATCTCTCTAAACATCATTTTTACAACAAATTTAAAATAAGTCAACGAAAATTGAAAATGTCGAAAAGTGTGTGCACAAAATCCGGCCACAGATCAATAAATATTTACGTTGTGCGTTGTATTTGACGCAAATTTGTTCTTGTGTAAAAATTCAGCCTCCTTCTCGAAAAAAGACAAACTCTACGGTAAATAAAGCAAGATCTGTTGCCATTATGATTGACAATCAGCGATTATGCAAAGATTTTTTCCTCAAAACGTTAGCTATAAGCAATGTAAGCACTCACAAGCAGTTCTGCGAAAGTCAACTACTGGATTTGTAGAACTAGACAAGAGAGGGAAGCATTAAACTCACACAAAATTCCTGACGAAGACAGAGATTTTGTTAAACTGCATATTAATAGTATTCCTAAATCTAAAAGCCACTATTCACGAAAAGACAATCCAAATCAGAAATACCTTCCATCTTATTTGAATATATCAAAACTACATATATCATTTTTACAATGAGTTTTTTACTGATAATAAACGCAACCCAGTAAATGGCTATACAAAACAATGGCTATATCGGGATATTTCTAACAAAGATTTCAATTTGTCCTTCCACCAACCCCACTCAGACACCTGAGATAAATGCGACAAGTTTAAAAATTTAATAGAGGCTGCTGGAATTGAAGAAGAAGCTACCATCAAAGCTGAAAAAGCTTTACACCTGAAGAAGACAGAAGAAGCTGTTCAAGAAAAACGGAATGCCAAAGAATTAGCTAAGCAATCGCAAGGTGAGCTTGTATCCATATGTTCAAGGTGTTCTACTTGAGAGCCTTATGGGCCTACAATTTTGGAGTACATGATCTATAGGAAATAATAAAAGGTACAAGTGTATGTGGGATGAATCTAAAGATTCCTGAGGCTCGTGTGAAGTGGTGGTGACATGCTTGTTAAAATTTATCCAACAGCTTCCTACAACTACCAAGAAAATAATATAATTCAGCAATTCTTGTGGTGTCCAAAATTGTAACAAAAACGTGTTGAAATTTTTGATGTATGTTGTGAAAACAACGAACATAGAAACTGTTGAACATAAGTTTCTGGAACCTGGCCCCACATATATGGAGTATGATGAGGATTTTGGTTTGATCGAAAAACATAACCGCAACATTCCGTATGTTTTTATTCCATCGGACTGGGTAAAAACAGTAAAAGTTACTTCCAAAATATTCACAGTACAGCAAATTTAAATTGATGATTTTTTTAATTTTTCTGACATTCAAGGGATATCTCAAAGTATAAAAAAAGATTCCCACAAAAATAACATTGCTTGGATAAAAATAAAATGGATAAAAATTGAGAAGAACAGACCATTTATGATGCAATTTAAACATCCCGAGCAACAACTCTTAGTGGCGTTAGCACGCAAATCTTACAAATTGGCACTATAAAGTCACTGTTACAAGCCAACCGTCACTATAAATTTATAGTGGGCACACTGTTATAAAAACGGCACTATAACATCCTATACTGGTGGAATTATAGTGCTGCGAGGACGTACATTATCAATACTATAAATACGGCACTAAAGGATGTTATAGTGCTCAATTTATAGTGCTGAAATTGCACGTAATCGCCGCACTATAATTCCACCACTATAGGCTGTTATAATGTTGGTCCATTAATAGTGCTGATATTGCAAGTAATCGCAGCACTATAATTCCACCACTATAGGATGTTATAGTGCTATATTTATAGTGCTGATATTGCACGTAATCGCCTCACTATAATTCCATCACTGTAGGATGTTATAGTGGTCCATTTATAGTGCTGACATTGCAAGTAATCGCAGCACTATAATTCTACCAATATAGGATATTATAGTTGTTCTTTTATAGTGGTGAGAGCACATTCTCATTAGTCATGTAAGAATGCCTAAACGAAGCTTATGTATGCTGTTTTATGA
>JANTOP010043246.1:0-10434 GCA_027564815.1 Symmerus nobilis | reverse complement strand
TCTGAAATACTACAAAGAAACTTTATCTAATAGAAAGAAAACACTTTTAATGAATCATATACAAAAATTGGAGTATACCGGTAACTTAGCTGTTAAGTTATAGGTCAAAATAAAAAGGGTATTCCACATTACCTGACCTTACTCTAGTTATATGCTTGTCTCAAAGATTAAGCCATGCATGTCTAAGTACAAACATAAATAAAGTGAAACTGCAAAAGGCTCATTATATCAGTTATGGTTCCTTATTCATAGTTACTTGGATGGCTGTGGTAATTCTAGAGCTAAAACATGCTCTATTAATAATATTAATAATTAAGAAGAAACCAGTAAAATAGAATCATTGCTTTTATTAGATTTAAACCAATGGGAAATGTTTTGCATTTTCAATAAAAATGGTTGAACTCTGGATAACTTGTTGATCGTATGGTCTTATACCGACGACGTATCTTTCAAATGTCTGCCCTATCAACTATTGAAGGTAATGTCTTGGACTACCTTGGTTTCAACGGGGAACGGGGAATCAGGGTTAGATTCCGGAGAGGGAGCCTGAGAAACAGCTTCCACATCTAAGGAAGGCAGCAGCCGCGTAAATTACCCACTCCCGGCACTAGGAGGTAGTGACGAAAAATAACAATACAAGACGCACATCCGAGGCCTTGTAATTGGAATGAGTACACTTTAAATCCTTTAACAACGACCGTTAGAGGGCAAGTATGGTGCCAGCAGCCGCGGTAATTCCATCTCTAATAGCATATATTAAAGTTGTTGCGGTTAAAACGTTTGTAGTTGAACAAGTGTTCCGTTCGGGCAGTGCCTAGGGCCATGCAAATGAAACGGTACCATGTGTTATCTTCTTACATTTCATTTTGTGGTTTTAAGAAAAGAACGTGAGCGTATTATAGGCGCGTTCATTGGCCATATCATGGGCGTTTATGCTTTTTGTGATGTGCGCTTAATGATCGCATAAGCCCATTTCAGACCGTTGTAAGACTGACTAAAGCGAAAGCATTTGCCAAAGATATTTTCATTTAATCAAAAACGAAAGTTAGAGGTTCGATAAGGCGATCAGATACCGCCCTATTTCTAACCATAAACGATGCCAGCTAACAATTGAGTGTAACTACTACTATGGATCTCTCAGACGCTTCGTGGGAAACCAAAGCTTTTGGGCTCCGGGGGAAGTATGGTTGCAAAGCTGAAACTTAAAGGAATTAACGGAAGGGCACCAACAGTTTTCACCACTAGTTTTTTTTTTAGATAAATTAGGCGATATTCCATCTAATTTCCAAGATATTTCTTGATTTACCAAACAAATCTTTCAATTTAAAAGGTTTTTCTCAATTTTTATAATTTTCAAAATTTCTCTTGTACACTGATAAAAAAGATAGGTACAATACCGCGAATTTCACGTATAATCCAACTATAATTATAGGCGTTTTGGGACAACAATATTTGTTGGTCCGTAACCAATACATTGCAATATTTCCTATAAAATATTGGAATGTATTCTAGCCTTGAAGGAATAATTCTAGTTTATAAAGCAGCTATACAAAATCTGGTGTGTTGTTTACTGTATAAGTATGAAATGGTGCCAATTTGCTTGCTCCTAGAAAATATAGGTAAATCTCCTGCCTTTAAATCTTTTTTTTTCAGTGTTTCCATATACTTTCTCGATGATAATACTGATAAATTTATAATTTAATCTACGAATGAAAATATAGGTCAAACCTCATCTCATACAAATTTGGATTCCAACTACTATTAACAACTAACAATTAACGACTATAAACAGGTTAACACTAATTAGTTATTTACTCAAGTTCCCTACGAATTAGCTCAATATAATTATTTTGATTTTGTAAAGAATGTGGTAAATTTATAGTACAGCTCTATCATGTGGCCCTCCGAGATTTTTTCATTTTCATGCTGCCCTCTACACAGATAAGGTTGCCCACCCCTGCACTATACAATGAACGAGTGGCATTAAACACGATAATTAGATTCGAGGTGGAGGAGGTATCGTATCTGATATTATAAGGTTTGAAAATTATTTTCCATTCTAATAAGTTTAAAATTAGTGAATTTCCAGATTTTTTTAAAAAGCTCTAAGAAAGCTCCAAAAGCTCACCGGATGATTTTAATTAAATTATTGTATTATTTGAGTCAGTATGGAATCTAATTTTTCTCCCAAATTTTCATTTAAAAGCCTTGATGTGAAATCAAAACCGCTAAAAAAGTTTTATATTTCGGTTTTTAAAGTTTTTTATTTTAAATCTATTTTCCATCCCAATAACTTAACACCAATACGTTTCAGTAATTTCTGAAAAAAGCTATAAGGAAGTTTTAAAAGCTCATAAAAAGCTCTGAAATAAAATATTATTTTAGTCATCGTCGAATCTATTTTTTGCCCCGATAACGAAATTTAAATAAAATCGAAAATTTTCGTTAAAATATCCGATGGAAAATTAAAAGCTGGATGAAATTTTTACATTTCGGTATAAAAATTTATACGTTTTAATATCGATTTTCCCGATAAATAAATTTAAATGAAATCGGAAACTTTCGATTAAAAGCTCCTGTGGAAATAAGAATTCTTTACATTTCAGATTTAAGTAAAATCGTTTTTGAAATATAATTTTCTATCTCAATAATTTGACGTAAACGAAATCTCAAATTTTCTAATAAAAGCTTTACAAAATTTTAAAATGTTTATCGGAAGCTTTTTATTAAAATATCATTTCTTTCATTACCGAATCAATTTTTTATTAAATTATTTAAATTTATGTGCGCTGTGGCAAAATTTCAGGCTGTTAGATTCATTTTTGAAAAATTACCTTTAGAAAAGGATGTTGGTTTCGTTAAAAATTGATAATTTGAAAATAGACCTTCATTGATTACATATAGAATTTAAAATTGATTTTAAGCAGTTAGCTACGTTTTTTTAGTGGGTGAGCTAAAATGATCCTTAAAATTAGCAGGTCGTATGAAATTATATTCTTATTTCCTACAAAAGAGTCTAGAAGCTGTCCTAATGATACGTTCGGTTTGCTATGGACTATGGAAATTCTCATCCTTAGAAAGTCTACTACACATTGCTTATCTTTGACATTTCTCTAAAGAATGTTAGACAATTTCCGAGTAATGTTCTCATGGAACAAATTGTTAATTTTTCGCTTTTCTTATCCTGTCAACATCGTAGCCTAAACCACACGTTTAATCGATAAACCTCTGAACAATTTATTAAGGATTCCTCAAACGAAAATCCTTAAATATGTAATAAAAACTTTATAAGGCTTTTTTTGTCTACAACTAAAAGTTTTATTTGTTCCGGGATTTTTCTAAAGGAAACTCGAATATTGGAAAAAGGAAATATCCTGCCTTTAATCACATAACTTTAAGTCCTAGAAAAACCTGCCTATTTTATGGTTTAAAATATTTCTAATGATGTCCGTATATATGAACGATTATCAAGAAAATGAACATCAGCTGCAAGACGATTTTCCTACTAAAGATTTATGTCCCAATTTCTGACCTAATTTCAAATGAATTTGAAACCTACTATGATATGAATATACCAGTTGATGTATATCTGAAAGATCACCAAGCTATTGGGATAAAGAACATGTCAGCTGCCTAAATTTGGTCTTTTTATCTTTGTTTATGTGTCCTTTAACATTTTTTTTCTGGTAAAGATTTATTAACGTTTTAGGAAGATATATACAAATAAAAGTTTTCCTTCTTAAATACCGATTTCAATGGTGGCTAAAATAAAGTAGGAAAAGGAATATATCGTCATGTCATTTCTATATGGGGTAGAGTACCTTACCTACTATCCATGGGTCGGCAATATTAATGACAATTAAACTTGTGCAATCTTTCCACTCGCATTTTAGTATACGGGAGACTGGTCGAATTGTACGCAGTACCGTATTAAAGCCATCCTATCATATACGTCCTAACGAGGATGTCAAAGGGTACTGTCCCTTATCGTGAATTAAGTAGGATCTCTACATGAATAGTTTTTAGAGTTGAAAAATATTTAAGAGCCACTCTAAGAAAAGTCGATGGAAAGAGATAGATCTGCCGGGGAAGAATAAATCAACCGCACTATACATCAATGACACAAAGGCATTTGCAATTGAAATGGACGCTATGGGATCTTTAAAATATGGCTACTAGAATTTTTCTGGGTTAAGATATAATAAAGTCACAGGCGCTCTTTAAGGATCGATCGGTGAAGACCGTGAACCGATGGAAGAACTTATATAATAATATCTTTCTCCTTCATGATAGAATTATTCTATAACGAATGGTTAAGATTCTAATTAAGAGTAAGATGACCCCGATCTCCCCTATTGCCGTACGTTTACCAATATACCAGAGGTTTTCGGTGTACCATGTGTATGAAACAGGTATACTTTTAAATTACACATCAGATTCCCTTAAATGCTAGACATAAACAACCCTTAAAAGTATCCAATCGTAGTTGTTAACCATGTGATGCAATACAGAATAGAGATACGCGTATATTAGGTTGTTCAGAATATTAATTCATTTAAAGGTATATAAGATATTTCACGTATCTCATTTGTTGAAGCAGGGTTGCGCACAGTCTTGCACCCAGGGCATATCCATCCCTTTAAAAAAAAATTGATGTCAGTGCAATGAAATACAGAAAACAATGGTAAAGCTATGCAATAACAAAATTCTGTAAAATGTTCGGTATGGGGGCATTATCGGGATCTGAAAAAAGGAACAAACTTCTAAAACATCCTGATATATAACAATTCTCTACAATAGAAGATTTCATGGGATGGGAAAACTTGTGTATTTTACGATGAAACACAATATACGGCGCTTCGCGCTTTTTCCATGGTAAAACTTTTTCTCGGGGTAAAACTTTTCCAATTTTGTGTGTTTTCACCCCTCAAAACAATAATTTGTCACCATTTCGAGTGGGGAGTGTTTTTATATGTTGTAAAAAGTTATGCACGTTTCCCTCTACTCTGTATACAGTTTTCCGTTCTACGATCGATCGGTGGAAAAATCTAAATGAAAATGAAATGTGGTAAAGGGGATGGTGGCTGTGATACAACAAACTGTAAGGAATATAACAAAAACCGACATTGTAGCAATCCGCCGATTACTTGAATTTTGTTTGGGCGATGTATGCATTTTTGGAATAGCAATGTAAACTTTAATAGCTACACTGCTATTTCTCTTTTGAACATTCCAATTGATTGGTGTTATCTAAAAGTTTAGATTTCATGGAAAATGTTCCATATCAATGTACTAGATTATATCCTAAGAATCCATATTTTAGCAGGTATACGTTATTCTTATATTTTAGAAGTTAATTTAAGACGGAATCCGGCAGCTATTCATCTTCATTCCCCAATAAGAAGGTAAAAATTCGAATAAAGAAGAAAGAACTGACTATGCCATAGTATTTAACCGGTGGAAAATAGAACATTGTAAGTGTAATATGGAAAAGCTTTCCTAATAAATGTCTAATATATGACAAGTTGAAATTAATTATAAGGAAAATAAATCTCTCTTATTTTCGAGCGAGAAAACTTTGATATAAAAAGAAAATCTGAAAACAGATACAAAACATGCAGAAACACATGCAATATAAATGCGGTACATCGGCTATATAAAACCGTAACTGTTGTATTTAGGTAAAAGAGGAAAAGTTCATGAATTGAAGTTGTAAAAAATTACAATAACTCTAGAAATTAATTAAAGGATTCATTTTATTTGCTTGTTGGAAAAATCGTCCTGTAAATCCAGTCCACTTCGTTACTTAATATCTAACTTGAGAACAGCATTAAATATCTCTTCAGATAATGAAATTAATTCTAGAGGTTTTAGTTTTCTGCTTTAATTGGGAGAAAAGTGTAGCTGAGGCCACTGGCGTTCGGTCAAAATGTCTATAAGGCGGGCAGAATTGTATGCCCCCTTAACAAAATGTGACAGCCTTTATCATATGCGTTTGCTTTATTCAAGAGAATATTACTCAGTGCTATTAGTAAGGTGCATGACGAATATTTTCTTCGGCTAGGACAAAATGTAAAAATGCATAAAGTTGCTTTGACAGTTAGGTAAAAACACACAAATTAAAATTTTGGAAAAATTGAAATTTATTTAATATCAAATATTCGAAAAAGCTCGCACTGAGAAATTTGAATATCAGGTATCGCGACATTTGATCCGGATTTGCTGATAATTTTCTTTGGATCCGAAAAAATGTCATGATGCAGAGAGTTCATAAATTAGTTGAGGAAAAATACAAAAATATCAAAACTAAACTTTTCGTACAACAGCTCTGCAACAACTTAAAACCTCCCAAAAGGTTTTATTTCCCGACTCACAATATCCATTAACGAAATATCAAATTTTGCCACAAAAAGCTTCAAATATCCCGAAACTTCATTGAAAGCTTAAGATTAAAATGCCACTTTATATAATTTGGAATCGAAACTATTAAAACTATTAAAACATTTGTTCCGAACTATTAAAAGCGGAACAAAAGCTCAATGTTTCGAACTTAATTTTTTACGTGTATAAATCTATTTTCTATTCAGATACCGGCTCTTTCCCATTTTAAACTGTCCCAAAAAAGCGCTTCAAAAATTTCGAAAGCTCATTGCAAACATATATTTATTTAAAGTTTCAGGCCTATAAATGAATTTTTCAAGATAGGGCAAACAAGGACAATGATACCAGGTTCAAGTACCACATATCCCTCCACTGATCGGAAGAATCCCCAAATAGGTGGACCATAGGTCAGATTTCGAGACTTCTTTTTTATAGCACATTTCCTTCCCCCTCATAATTCAATTTAAAGTTGGTTTAATACATTAGTAAAATGCTTCAAAGTTATTAAATAAAATAATTTGAGTGAGTTAGCAATTTGCAGCAATAAAAATTGATTACGATTTTGTTCATATTTCAGGTGTGATCTGCGCCATCTGCGCATTAGACTACACTCCACTGCCTGAGGCCCATCGAATGCTTTTAGACTGCTCCAATTGATAAATCGTGTATGGTATGTAGGGTGCTTTCGATGCTTCAACACTGGTGATTTCAGCACTGAAGAAAAGTCTTTGGACAGCCAAAAAAATTCGAAGACAAAGAATTAGAGGCATTACTCAATGAAGATCTGAGGAGTTTAATGCAAGGAGCTTGCAGAATCATTGGGAGTGACTCAACAACCCGTTTCCGTACGATTTAAATCCATTGAAATGATTCAAAAGCAAGAAAATTGGATGCCGTACGAATTGCAGATGAGAAACGAAGAACGGCTGAAACGGAAAGGTTTCTTCCATCGTCTTTGTGACTGGCGGCGAAAAGTGAATACATTACGATACCTGAAATGTTGAAAATCGTGGGGTAATCTCGGCTATACATCATAACATCGGCTTTGGTAGAATCTAAGCTTAAGCTGAGTGTTGTGTATTATGAGCTGCTTAAATCCAACGGAACTATCAAGGGAGAACGCTACCGACTATAATTAATATGTTTGTGGTGGCAATTGAAGACCGCCGCAATATGAGGACTGACACGGCAAAGTGATTTTCCAGCATGACAACACTCGGTCACATGTTGTAAAACCGGTAAAAACAAACTTGGAAGTAAAAGTAAAATAATTTGAGTAGCAATGAGTCAAAAATTTGTGAAATTTATCAGAAAATTTTAAAAAGAACAGTGGTGGATGCTTTCTGATTTTTATTTATTATATATGTATATTTAAGAGGCTGCAGACTAACATACTCGTATTACTTCCTAATATGTTTCACTTCACCTCTACCTACTTTTCCTTATTCAAATAGCCATTCTCAAAATAATACGTTCCGTTACGACATTATCTTGTCGTATAGTACGTCATACTTATAGAACTATTGTTTCTGATCTATATGTAACGTTGTAAGTTAACCCCTTGTCATCTGAAGGTACAAGTAAGTGCATCTTAATTTTAATCTTTTTTACGACGACCTCTACAAAAAAAAATCGTAACTGTTCTCTAAGTTATGTTATATGTTAAGAAGCGTCAAATTCCTTACATTTTTTAACTCAAGACTTTTAAAAATCTAATAACTATCCCTCGAGATAAAACTAGAGATTAATAAAAACTATTTACTCACACTGGTGCTTAACCAGTGATATTTTAAAAGTTATTTTTATTAACCTTTCCGTTCTCTCTTTCTTATATCTTGTTCAAATGAACCAAAAACTTTTTCCACTAGTTTTTATTATTGGAAAACTTATTTTATTGATTTTTGTTTAAATGTTTACATTGAACTTTTCTATAAAATTAAATTGTATAACTAGATTCTGTTAGGATAGGGCATGGAGGAAGATGATGAACTCATTTAACGTTTAAGAGAGTTCGCCAATCGCCACCATTTAAATGGATTTGTTAGTTAAGAAATAGTTTTCTTTCTTGTCTATCATTGAATTGTAAAAGGGTTGAAATTAAATTGATTTGAATTGATAATTTAAATTGTTTCCCTTGCATATCAATTAGTTTAACGCGGTCCCACGGTATGCGCCAAAAAATGAAACAAGTGAATATAAATATCGAATAATTTAATGAGAAGGAAAGGGTTAAGGGAATATAGAAGATATATCAACTCAAACCTATAGTCCCAGATTGGGATAATAAATTATATTAAATTTGTTTTTCTACGTTTCTCCTAATGGGTTAATTGAAGTGAATTAATTATACTTGAATTTATTTTTTTATTTGTTCCTCAAATAAATTCATTAAAAGAAACCATCCAACGTGATTTCGTGGTCAGTGTACGTCCCGATATATATACAATTTCTCTATTATATTTATCATTAGGAAAATTTCGATTATTTTTGAGGAAAAAAAAAATTCAAAATATTAGTAAAAATCTAAAAATAATTTTTTATTCTATCCAAATGAACACTATATAATTTTTCTTAAATTGTTTTCTTATCCGATTTTTTTTTATTTATTAGACTAAGATACAGTATCGAGTACAGAAAATCGATCAACTAAATATATCGAAATATTCCAGGGAAAAATTGCAAAAAAATCATCCTTCTGATGAACTCTTAACGATAAATTAAAAAAAAAATAATTAATCGATATAAAACCATTTCGTCAGAAATTTCTGCCAACAAAATATCGTCTGTACCTCAAAAATATTTACTTCAAGAATTGCTCAATAAAATCTAATACACCCTTAATCCGCAAAGAGAGGACCAATCTCCGGGTTTCACCGATTCCCACAAACAACCCATTCCCCAGTAGTTACTTAATTCCTTTTGCCTATTTGTCTTAAACTTCTATGTTACGAGACTTCTTGGTACTTGTTCCAAGAACTATAAAGCATTCGCAGTAAAGATATCCTGTTCACCTAATTCTTTCAACACTTAATTTGGTGGTGCCTGGAATAATATATACTCTACTCCTAATTCTATTCTTATAAACTCAATGGAACGAACTGTGGATAGAAAATTATCTAGAGACCAACAGGGCCATGTAATTAGCTTAAAAGGGGTCACTACCGAGGGCCACTTACGTTGAAAATTTAGACCCATTTTTTCAGTAACCGCTAATCCGATATCAACGAAATTTTGCACAATTCTTATTTAGTATAAATTAAGTTATTAGAACTAAGGTTTAAAATAAATAAATTCATATAACAGCTGCGCTGAAGTAGCGACCAAAATTCATATTGAATTTTAATTTTTTAAAAAAAAAATTAAAAAAGGCGGAAGTTGAACAGCTGTTCTGTTTGACATTGCTTTAGTCAGGATTGTAGTCAGTATTGCCATGTACATTAAAAAAAATGCCTCAATTGCAATTACCAGTTTCCAAAATTCCAGGGGATTAATTCCGGCACCTACCGTTGGATTATACCCAGCCACTTTGCACTAAAATTTAGAGCACTTCTGAGCGGAAATGAGCGTGCGTGCGGAGTCTCTTTGGACTCAAGTTCAAGAGCTACCTCATTCACCGTAAATATGTGTCATTGACTCAAATGTCAACTGTCATGGAGAGGAAAACGAACTTCAGTTAGATATAATTTTAATTTTCAAATCCTTTGATTGATTTCCGCTGCAGCAAGTACCACCAAACGATTAATAAACCTGAAGTACGTTTAAGCGAACATTCAGTACAGATAAATTCTAGCAAATACCTCTATTGATTTGAGCAAAAATTGAAGGGTGCTCGCAATTGCAGCGGAAAAAACAACAACAATGAATAAGAATTATGTATGATGCTAGGATTTTGTGAACATTTTACTCCTCGAGGGAGCATAGATGCTTCCATATGGAAGTTTCTGTGACTTATTACTATTATTAACGATTAAGGCTGGGTAGTCAATCTAGCGCTCAACCGTATTTGTTGTTTCTTTATTTTGATCATTTAATCCATTGCTGCTGACCAATTAC
>JANTOP010043235.1:0-10438 GCA_027564815.1 Symmerus nobilis | reverse complement strand
ACCGCAAGATGCCTTTTTTGAGAGGAGCTCCTGTAGATCAGCTATAGCAGCTTTCACAATTATTATTTTACAAATACGAAAATGTTAAAATACAGTTAAAATTTACCATAATATGTGTACAAATTTCTACATTAATAACTTTAACAGTCTTCTCAGGAAAAATTCTTGAAAAATCGTTTTTTTTTGCCTCCTGACTGTATATAACCCCTTAAAAACGACATGTAAAATTTATTTACTGCTGTACGGACTAATTTGGTGGTATCTAAAATGACAGGGTGGTGAATAAAATATATAGAGTGCGCAGTGTCAAAGAAAAATAGACGAAAATGTAGAGAAAATCTAGGCCCTGTCAACAATGAAACGGAGGTCCATTGGAAAGTATCTTGTAAGGGGCCCAATTTCCAGATATGTTCAGCGGCATTTGTGCATTTGTCTTAATTTTGTATGTAAATCCCCTACCTAAACTAATTAGCAAATTTATAAGGACGACCGGCAAACATTAGAGAAAAGTAGTAAAAGACTCACTCTCACGGTTGTAGTAATATTTTATGGAAAGATATCTTACATAAAAAGGACGCCGAATGATAAATCGACTTGGTGCAAGAGAAAGATGAATTTTAAGAAAATCACCCTACATTTTTAAACAACAAATATTTTTCATACAACCTCACTCCATGCTATTATACAATAGTAACCATATGTTTTGTATTCAGATGGTATGGTGTACGTTTATACGAAAACGTGTGGATAGAGTTATAGAGTATATATAGACTATAAGAGTTATAGATTTGCCATAAACTTAGTACTATAGTTCCCAAAATACACGCAGTAGACGCAATTTTGTTTAGAAACTGCAAATTTATAGCAAATGTTTAATTTCAACGATTAGGGAGAAAAATATATACCTCAGCCACTAAAATTGGGCAAAAATGATACATTAAAGTCTCACTTCCCTACGAAGTGTTTATGCATTTTAAAAAATGACTAGTTGAATGTAATATAGTTTAACACGTTCAGCGCCACATATCCACCGGTGGTACACGGACATTATTAGATGATACAGGGATATGAAGTGCTGGTCCCTGGAAGTAAATTTTTATAATGTGGGACCGCATAACCGTTAAGCTTTTCACGGGCCCTAGGCCCGATTTGAATCTTCGGGCCCCCACACGCAAAAGGTGTTAAACTAAGAAATCTTTCACTATAGGCTGGCAAATTCTACCGTATGCGGGGTATTCTTCTGACTACCATCTATTTAAATCGATGGAATCAACATTAAATGGAGAACTTTTCACGGAAGTTGAAGATGTACGAAAGTGGGTCTATGACTATTTCGCCTCGAAACCACCAACCTTGTATCCACCATGGTATTCGTAAGCTACCCGAATAATGACAAAAAATAAAAAAGGTGTAATCTTTAAGTTCTTCTTTACATTCAATTGTGGGTGTTTCTGAACTACCAAAAATTTCCATTTATAGTCTTGGACTATTGAGCAATATATCCCGGTCTATTTCAAATTAAACGTGAGAATTTGCCTTTAAATACCTGAACGTGAAGTTGCACTTTCGCTAATACACGGATGAAATTGGTATTTTTGTATTGGGTGTACAAGTATGCCTTTATGGCCTTTATGTAATTTTTACTTTATTCAAAGTATGTACCATCGGCAGCCATAACCTTGGCCCATCTTTCAGGCAATAAACGGAGTCCACGCTGGTAGAAGTCCGGTTGTTTTGTTAGGATTGTTGTAGATCTACTTTTTATCGCAATAATATTTCGATGTAAAAAACAGTTTCTTATTTGTCGTTGTAGCAACTTTCTTTATTCGTTTGGCACCCAATTTCCTTTTTTTGAACAATTCCCGTTACATGCAGACGTAAGGAAATGGATAGTTGGGTAACATTTAATGCTGCTGCAAATTCTTTTTCAGTTTGACATGCATCTTCGTCAAGTAATGCTTCCAATTGTTCAAGAATTTTCAAGCTTTTTAGGTGGCCTTCGATAGTCTTTATCATCCAAATAAAAATCATTGCTTTCACACATGCTTACCGATGGAACATGTTTTTTGTAAGTTCCCACAGCAGGCGATGACTTTTAGCAGACTTTGAAAACCAAAGTCCAGTTATTAAATCTCATAATTCCGGCCCTAGAATTTACGGTCCACTACGGCCGGGCCTAAAGTGATACATGGAAGACGCAGCCCCGACTGCAAACCAAGCTTTTAAACTTGAATTGAAGTGTTAGGGTGAAAAGCTTGGAAGATATGGTATCACTTCGCCTTATGCCAGTGCGTTTAATAAAACCCATGTTTCAATTGAATCAAACGCCATTTCATAATTGTCACAGATCACTATTAAATCCATATTATATTCACTGCATTTTTCTATAATATTGAGCGACGTATGAAAATGATCCTATGTACTGTACCTGCACGTAATTGAGCTTGCTCTTTCCAGTTGGGACTTTTTAAACGTGAAATCTTCTCAATGAATTTCATTAACATTTAGATCGACACAATTCATCTGCAAATACCAGTCAACCTTATAGCGAAGGTTCTGCATCCCAAAATCAACCAATACAATTCGATGCCCTACCGAATTATGATGATTTAATGAAAAGTGGACCAAATTATGGACAAACCAGTTACACATCTCCACCATATCCGCCCCAACACTTTGATCCAATGAAACAACCAGATTATCCGCCTGGCATGGGCTATGGTGGACCACCAAAACCAGATCCCCAGCTAATCGGTTTTATACCACCGGTATTACCAACCGTTCATGTTCCTCCATCGGATAATAATTTATGTGATCCCGAAAATTTAACCGGACAGTTCGGTTTTAATGATACAAGTATACGGAGGAATTTCATTCGAAAAGTTTATGGAATATTATCGGTAAACATTTTCCTGATTTACCACCGATTCTCATTAATTGTAATTTAAATTATTTTTAGGTTCAGCTACTCGTTACATTGGCCTTTATCATATTCTTTGTGTTCAATAAACCGGGACCGGCAGCTGAAGTGCTTGTTTGGATTGCTATGGGTGTATCTCTCGTTACCGTTATCATGCTATCATGTTGTGAAAGTGTTCGCCGAACATACCCAACAAATTTAATCGTATTAGGAATATTTACGGTTGCCGAATCGTATATGGTTGGTGTGTTTGGTGGCATGTACAGTCCCGAAGAAGTTATGATTGCCGTTATTGTAACAACCGTTGTCGTATTGGGCTTAACAATATTCGCCTTCCAAACGAAATGGGATTTTACTGCTTGCGGTGGGATTTTATTCGTTGCGTTAATTCTGTTGCTCTTCTTTGGTATTGGTGCAGCCATCTTTCCCGGGAAAGCTGTCACCTTAGTTTATTCGTCGCTTGGCGCGTTTTTGTTTTCCCTCTACATAGTCTTTGATACTCAAATGATGATGGGCGGCTCACATCGATATTCGATTAGTCCGGAAGAGTATGTTTTTGCAGCGTTATGCTTATATTTGGACATTATTAACTTGTTTTTACATATTTTGAAAATTATTGGCGAAGCCAAAAAGTGATGTGTGAATATCTAGGCTTTTCACTTCACATAATTAAGCAGACGACCAGTCAAATCCTAGATACTGTGTTTCTAGATATGATAATTTTTGGTTGTATTCTTTCTTCTTTTTTTTTGCTTTAAAGATTTGTTTGTATTTAAGTTACTTATTTAAATTAGTAGAAGATCAGATTATAAAGTACAATTGAATGATTTTATATCCCGGCGAAGATGGTCTTCTTTTATAGGCCTAAATAAATAAAATGCAGGAACTAGATGCCTCTTATAAATAAAATATTATAATTTGTTGCTTTGGGCAATTATCTCATAACTTGATATGTATGTATTTTACCATATAATTTATATGTACGAAATATATTTTTGGAATATTTGTGATTGTTTTAATTGTTATACTAGGCGCCATGGGCGCCACACTCAATCCATGGTCTTAAGTACCACAAAGTTAACTGACGAATGCAATAGTTATGCACTAATTTAGAAGGGTCACCCTAAAGGCTATTTTACCGACATAATTTATTTTCGTGGGGTTGATTTTAACAATGTCTACAAAATTGCAGATTGGGTTAATCACTTAGGGCGATTCCTACTAGGGCTTCTGGACTCGACTCAACTCGACTCGGACTAGCCATGTATTTGGGCAATTACTCGAACACGAAACTCGACTCTAATACTCGCCGAGCCCGAGTCTTTGAAACTATAAAAGAAAATTTATGTATTTGAGATGTTCTTCAGTCAAAAATTTGACTCAGCAAGAAAAAATCAAAACAGAGCTAGGCCCAAATCTCGAATTGGTTTTAAATTGCAAGAATTGTTTGAGATTCTTGGCCAATAAAATAATCAAGCTTGTAAAACAAGAATAATTCATCTAGGAAAGTATAATTGAGCTAAACTACTCATACATCCTTGAGGGTATCGATTATAACGAGCTGAACCTGCCAAGTTGGCAATTGGGGTCTGAAACGATAAGACTCTGCACAAGTGAATGCAAATTTGTATAAAATAAATTAGCCACAATTTGTACTTACCAAACAGGCTTTAGATTTAGCAGTGCAATTATTGACTGGAATTTTGCAAAAAAAGAAGAGAAAATTGGATGAGCGAAAGTTTTTACAAAGGAGTTAAATTTAATATTAAAAAAAAATACGGAAGAACCTTCAAAAGAACCTCCGAAAGTTATAGCAAAGTGAAACAAGAATTTTTTGCCTCTCAAAAATACTGAAAAACGAGCAAGTAATCTTGAAGATCGATACAACGCCGTCTCTACTGACAATTCTACTTCTACTTCAAATGAAAGAAACAATTCGATTTTTGCAAATTTTTGCACGATTTAATTAGATGAGGCTAGCAGACAAGGAAGTCAAATAAAGAGGACTTGATTCGAAATAAGGATTTAACAATTATTATAAAAAAAAAAAATTAAAATCTTTTCCCCAAGGAGCGATAATAAATATTTATTTTTTCATTTCAATTCGGACTCGACTCGAAATTGACGAGTCTTTAAAAATTTGGACTCGGACTCGCCGCCCCTAGTGAACGCTGTTAGTCGAAATTCCCCATTTTGAACCTATAATAGGACAAACGCTCCCACGAGGAGTACAGTATAAAACGATGATGATCCTATCGGTGATCTTAATAGTACGGAATTCACAGGTCGCCGTTACACCAGTCTAAAATAGAAAAAAAATCAAACGATATCAGTCAGCTATGAAATAAAAATTTGTCTAAAACTTAAGTTGTTATTTTGTTCTACAATTTTTTTATTTCATTTTGTCTGTTAATTTTTATACTCGTATTTTTACTCATGAATTATGGTCAACAATATGTAAGCTATCCAACCGGACAACCAACGTATCAAGCTCCACCATCATACCCAGGCGCCGGTTACCCAGGACAACCTCAGATACCACCACCATATATACCATACAATCAGCAGTATTTAGGCCAACCTCAAGTGTTTCAACAGCCTCAACCCACAATGGACACTGATTCTGAAAGTAAATTCGATACGACGTACGTACGTCATGCATTTATCCGAAAAGTATATACAATATTATCGATTCAATTGATTGTAACATTCGGTATGATAGTTCTAAGTGTCTATTGTTGGCCAGTTAAGGAATGGATCCTAATGCATCCAATATTAATGATAATTGGGTTAATCGGATCCATTGCTCTTCTATTACCAATCATGTGCTGTGCATCCGCTAGACTACGATTTCCCATCAATATTATTCTCTTAATGGCTTATACAGTGTGCATGGCTATAACGCTATCATTTTTTGCATGCGTAAAAAATCGACCAACGGAAGTAAGAAAAATGTGTTCAAAAATTCTTATAATAAATTTATTTACTTGCCTTGAAGGTAATGATGGCCATTGGAATAACGCTCGCCGTTTGTTTTACTGTGACTATATTTGCGTTTCAAACCAAATACGACTTTACAACTTGCGGTGCATTGATGATGGTACTTTGCATTGTCCTATTAATTTTTGGCATTGTGAATATTTTTATTAGGAGTAACATATTGCGATTAATTTATGGAGCTGGGGCAGCATTAATGTTCTCATTCTTTCTTATAATCGATACGCAAATGATGATGGGTGGCAATCATTCATATTCAATTAGTCCGGAAGAGTATGTTTTAGCTGCGCTACACTTATATATTGATGTTATACAAATATTTTGGTCTATTTTGTTATTGTTGACCGGTGATTGATAAAATTATAATTTGAGAATTTTTCATAAAATTGGGGTCACACATTTTTTGTGAATAACCCCAAAAAGAAATAAATTCACTTGAAAGTACACCTAACGACCTAACTCATTTTTGCCCGCCTTGCTTAGGATAACACGATTTCAAAATCATTGTCTTCTAAGTACACACGTGTCTATGTACATTAGACTTCTAGATATTTTTCTTTTGCCTTACTGTAAGCGAACATATTATTCAATTAACATTCTGTGAAAAGGATTTTACTAGAGAAGCATTAGATTTTGAATTATGTAAATAAAGTCTGATGTTCGTTAATTTAGTTCAAATTTTTTGTACTCATTTCAATCATTATATTTTCTATTTTTAGTGACAAAAATATTAGTAACACTCTAAGGCTCAGTAATATTGATAAAATTATATTATATGTGTGAAATACAAGCCCGACTCCATGGTATAATTAATTAAGGGGGAATATCCAAGTGACAGCGGAACAAATAGGTAAATTTAAGGAATTATTATCTCAAAATTATTGTTCGATTTTATCCAGGTTTATTTTATTCGAAAGTATACATGTTGAGGTATGCTGACAAATTTCTTTATAAATATATGTCACCTATATGAATTGGCTGAGTTTTGAATTTTTGAAATTTTCTAATGAGAAACCCTTGTTTTGAAATATTACGGTTTAAAGTTTGGCAATTTACAAGAACGATTCTGCGATGCAAAACCCTTTTTGAAATTCTTACAAATTACCATCTCTTAGAACTTTTTGCCCGGGCTTGGAACTTTGTACCCGAAACCGCTGCTTAAAAAAGCCAAACGCCCAATCTACTCCAAATTAGGTGACCGAGGGGAAGAAACGATACCGTTATTTCGTCACACTTATTATCCAAGACGCACCGCGTCATAGCAAGTATGCCATAACTATGTTATTTTTATTCTGACCTACACAGTTGACAGCGTGGAGCAGAACAGTATTTCTTCCTGCCCATACTTGTTAAAATAATAATGCAAATAACTCACGATGCCATTGGTTCCCTTAGTGATTTGTACAGTCTCCGGTAATAACAAAATTATGGTTTTTATTGAGAGAATCGTTCATTATACCAAAAATGCCCGTTAATAATCAAATATATCTCATTTTATAGATCTTGTTGAATTAAATAAATCTTAATATTCTATGCCAAATAGCATTCCCAAATTAACTTGAATTTGATCCAACATTAAACATCATAAAATCGGGATTTTCTACATAGTTTGATTGTAATTGAAATTTTCTTCATTAATAACAAAGTTGTAATAGAAAATAAAAACTAAATCTTTTCTTCTTTTTCTTTGATTTTGTTGACTTTATCTATATACCAAGACGGTAAAAATGAATATTCACTTTTCCCTTCATAATTCCTTCGATAAATTCCTCTCCTTTCCGGTGAATACTCATATTCATATACAGTGAATGGACAATTAATACCTTCCATGTCCTCTTTAATCGTAACCAGAAGTTTGTGTAAAAATTTACGACAATATTTAGGTTTCCAATCCTAGAAAGTTAAGATTAATTTGTAATTTGAATATAAACCACAAAATTGCTTTAGACATTACGTATTTGGCCATTTTTGGAAGTTCATCTACTTTTACTGGATCGATTTTGTATACGACACCCCGTTTATTTCGTTGTCCTATATATATCGTATCAATATTTGCCCATATACTTTGGCACCAGTAATCTCGTAATTTTTTTGCATAGAATCTATTGTTGAATAGCATTGATTTTAATTCAATAAATTTTAAATCATCGAATGATTCTAATGATTTTAAATCCACCTTCTCCTGATTTCGTATTCCATCTATTTCGCCGACATACAATAACTTCAAGGTACCGAAATCAACTTTAAATGAGGCACAAAACTCGTCGTTCTCATTAACTGGACCGCTGGTGTCTGGTTCTACATTTGGATCGTCTATGATAGGAAAATTCAGGAACGATTAGTAATTAATTTTTAATGTAAATGGATTATCAACATTATCATCCATTTATATTGCGACTTATATGGATTATACATAATTATACTTAGATCGTAGATTATAATTATTATACAAAACTGAAATGAACTGAACTGAACTGAAGAAGCTGAACTTACGATTTGAACAATTGAATATCAGCGAAATTCAAGAAACTTATCAATTATTTCTACTAATTAAAATATTCCATTTATATAAATTACCGGTATTTGAAGAGTAAAATAGTTACAAGTGTAAAACAGATTTTCTGAGCAGATGTAGATGGAGAGCATAACCAGATGTTATGTGTGAGTTCTTCTCTAAATAATTCTATTCATGGTAATTCATTCAAACCAATTCTTCGCAAAATTATTAGGAACAAATTATAAAAAAAAAGTATAGAATAATTTTGAGTAAAAAGGTATAGAATAATGAGAGAATCGTCCGTGAGAAGAATTACTCTCAGTGTGGACAATATTGTGAGAAGAGCTAGAATCTACCGCAACGATGATAATAACCGAGGGGCTCGCTATTCGCTTCTAAAAAAATGTACAATGTTTCGCGATTATAATTTAAAACTTATATTGTGAATGAATTTTGTTGTGTCCGAATTCTCACGTACAGTTGAATGCCTGGTGATGAAGACTCCCGTGGGTTAAACGGTTAAAATTGGGTTACACCCTTAGCATTAAAAATGCGAGTAAATGGATGTATGTGGATATATCATTGCGAGTATAAATAAAATTAATAAATTTATTTTAATTTAAAATACTACTCTATTATTATAATACAATTATTATAATAAATAGAGAAATGGAAAAACAAGTATTTAGAGAGTGCAGGGGTAAGCATTATTGGTTGACCGGAAAATAAAATTTTTTGCATAGCGATTTAGCTTTTTGGATATCAAGTGGCTTGGTTGTGAAATTGAAGAACAATATAAATTTTGGAAAATTATTAGAATTTAATTTTTTTTGAATATTGGATGGCTTTGCTATAAATCAAAGAAAAGAAAATTTTTGGTAAAAGTGATTTAATCTATCAATATTGAGTGGCTTGTTTTTTTTTAAAAGTAAAGAGAAAATAAAATACTGAAAAATTAAGTACCAGCCAAATCACACAGTTAGAAAGACGCGTGTGTGAATTGAATTATGCGGAAATTCGCGACTGAAAAGAATCTGGAATTCGTGTTCAAGGAAAAAGCATAGAAATTGGGTAATTGGCAAGCAGAAATTTGGACAAGCGAAATTAGAAAAAAAAGGCGCGTCGGATCAAAAATTGGGTGAAATAAAAAGAGCCGTAACGGCATTTAAAAACCAGAAATATTTTTGTTGTATTTTGTAGATAATAGATTAAGAAGCATTGTAACTCGAGGGGGCACGAGATGAACATTTTGTAAAATTAATAAAATAAAATTTATAACCAGGTAACAATTTATTATAATAAGAATTAAAAGCCATTTTTATTTTATCAAATCGAATCCCTAAAGTAGAAAAAATTTTATACATTAGCTGTTGAGAATTATATTTTTTGAATACAAAAATAGGGAAAGCCATACAGAGATTTAATATTATTTAAAAGAAAATTGTGAACGGCAATCCAATAGTGCTTTCCACCGCATAAGATCATTTCTGTTTTTCTATTAAACAATTTCCCGTAAAGTATAATAAATCTACACGCATGAATATACCCGCATATGTGGATGCTTGACCTTAAATAAAAGAACGGTAGATAACCGTTTCTTTTGGTGATAAATCCAATTATAGTCCCGAAACGGGAGTTTTCCGTCACTAGCGGTTAGTTGTGTATGAGCGGCGACTGGAGGGGATGTACTTTAGCCCGGGGGAAAGCAGCTATACCCTGTGTAGCTGGTGCTAAAGCTTTACCCCTTACTAGGTCTTGGCCCTTCAGTTTTAAGCCGGAATTGTTTTCCTTTTCCTTTTTTTTTTGGGCTAGAAGAAAAATAACCAGCGTTGAAAAAGTGTACGCTACAATTTTTTGTACCGAGGACTAGTTTTACTCCTAACACGCTTTTAATATTTTTAGAGTGGACTGCTGGTACTGCTAATGGACTGTGAACGGACTATTTCTACTTCTCGAAGGTGTCTTGTATTGTTATACTTTTGAATTATTAATGGATGGCTTGTACCGCTAATTAATTTACTTTT
>JANTOP010043224.1:0-10441 GCA_027564815.1 Symmerus nobilis | reverse complement strand
ATTAATACTCGTTACTTTCGGATCCTAAAAGTAACGAGTATAATGTACCTAGTACTCGAATCTTTTGCATCTCTATTCAACAAATAGATTTAATTATGACATTTACTCAGAAATAAATTGCCCTAATTAATCTTGTATCCTCAACCTCTACGTAATATAAAATTCTGGAAATATCTCCGGAAAGAAATGTCTCTCTATGAAAGAATTCAAGAACAACTCAAAAAAGGATTTTTTTTCAAAAAAAAAATTCCTAAAAATGAAATTTGTAATATAAAGATTACAAAAAAATGACCGGTTGCCTAATTCCTACCATATATTCAAAAATATGGAAAACTATTGTCCTCCTGTTTAACATTCAGAAATATAGGAGAAAATTGGCTTCGGTTAATAAGTTTCTTCCATATTTTTGAATATATTTTTGGAAATTTTTATAAAATTAATTGAGTAGTGGAATTAAGTAAATAATTTATTTATATTCATAAAATATCAGTTAGTTATTAAAAATTTGGTAGGATCAGTTAGTCCTATAAGAAGATATTACTTATAGCCTAGCCTATGAAGATTTGAATTCAAATTAAAAATTTTCCCCGGTATATCTGTTCACGATCTGCCGATAAAAATTTAAAAAGCAATTTTTTAGATTGAAAATAAATTCAAAAATAGGTTCTAATGATTTTCCAAAATTTCGAGCATCTAATTCGGTATCTAATTCCAAAGAAATTAGTAAATTCCAGCGAACCGAATGGTTAAGTTTCTAGGAAAAAATCACCTTAAAATTGTTCCTAAGAAAATCTGATATCAAATTAAATATCCTCCCTAGTCTCTTATCTTTTGTATATCATAAATCTACTAGCCCTACCCTCTCTCCCTCTTCCCCCAAGATTTCTGAAAAGATTTTTGTTTTTGCTCTGAAAAAATTTTTTTGGGTAATTTTGCAGAGAGGAGTTCAACTAATAAATTTTAATCAATTTTCCCAAGTAATCTGGGGTGATTTTGTGGTCAACGTAATTTGATCATCAATTTAAAAATAGAAAACGATTTTTCCGGGAAAAACTCTAGAAACAAAAAAGATGTAGAATGGATTTCTAATAAAAATAAAATTTAGCATTCGGTCATTTCCGGTTTCTATTTAGACGTACAATTCAATGGATTGGAACTAACTAAAAAAATTAACTAGAAAATCAATAATTTTTTTTTTCAAAATCTTGACATTTTCGAAATTTTCAAATTTGAAATTTTGATTTTTTTTTTTTAAAACCAAAAACCAAGAAAACCCAAGGAAATTAACTGAGATTGAAAAAAAAATAAATATATTTTTGGATATGGATATGGAAAATTAATATGTTTAATTTCATATAAGAGCGTTTACGCAAATATACCCCAAATTACTCATTTCCTATCCTTCTTATTTGGGGGTTGATAGTAAAAAATGTCATGCTTGTATTTTTCATAAGAAAAGTATAAGGAAAAAAATGTCCTTCCAATCAATTCCCGGAAAATTTCATTTCTATTTTATTTTTTTACTTCAACATTTTCTTGTCATCTGCCATAAAAACCTCGAACTCCTGATAACATTGTGTCCACAATCGGTGGGTAGCGGAACGGAGAAAAAGCCTCGGTATAACCGGAAATATCAAACAAGACCAAAGGATGTCATATTCATTTATTTTTGTAATAAATAATATTAGGGTGGACTGTAAGTTTGTTCGTTTTGCAGGAATCATGTTGTTAAAGGATATCTAATATTTCAATGAATATCCTAATATGATCCCAAACCCTACTCTGATCCCTGTAATTTTTTCCATGGATATTATCCACATGTGTAACATAAAAATAGACATCCAAAGTAAATCGTATAGTCGCTTCGTATAGATATATATCAAAATATTATAAGGATACGGGTCGGTTATACGGTATCCAAAATATTATTATTTTTTTCGTTTTCATTCCTTTTTATGACTGATATGTCTCTCCCCATCACATCAATTATCTTTCATCCGCCTCCTCCTTTAGCAAGGACGAAATAATATAAAAAAGAAGAAGAGAAAAATGGGGCAAGGAAAAAATACCTCAATACTTCAAATAAAATGCTTCAATTCCGTAGAAATGATTTTTCTGTTATGAAATGAAATTCCAAACAAGAGAAAACAATTTCGGACTGATAACTGGGTGGAATGGGACCATCAGGATATGGATAGGGATAGGGGTTTGTTTCGATAAGAGATGTCAAACATTTGACATTTGGAGAGGAAATAAAATTATATATATAAATTTCCAAATGATACATGAAATAAAAAAATGGAATTGAAGAATAAAAGAATAGAAGGAATAAAAATTCCGACCATTAACTTCCATTCTTAATGCCCATTTTTGTCCAATATTGACGACTTATACGGATACCACTTCACCCTATAATTATATTCGCTTAAAAATTTTTTCCGTAGAAAATATATGATTTTTTCACAGAGAAAAGTGGCAATTTTATCAGGAATTTCGATCTGAAATTCAAAGGAAAATAAGATTAATTCGTCGAGGAAAAATATTTTCAATATTAGAAGTAAATCTTCAATAATTAATAAGAATCGAATATCGATTCATGCTTAATTCGCAGAATAGAAATTATGTATTTATTATATTTTATTTAATGCCAGGGTCGAATTGCTGGACTGATTTTACTTTTAGAGGTCCTTAAAATAATATTACAATTTATAAAGACATCTGGCTTGTATTTGATACATCTTTTAGCTTTTTATTTAACGGATAGATAGAGACAAATTTAAAAGATTATTTCATTAATTTAATATTTAAATTAGAAGATTAGCAGATTTTCTCCACCACTTCCCAAAATTCTTCGGAATTTCAGAGCCGTATTCTGCTTTATCCTGATAATTTGAAATTTCTTCGGCCCGAAAAAAATGTGTAAATGCAGAAAGTTGCTTTGATAGGTAGGAAAAAATACAAAAATTAAATATTTCCGAAAAGTTGAAATTTATCTAAGAAAAGTTTAAAATCCGTAAACGCTTGCAAAGAGAAATGTGAATATCGGACATCGCGGCATTTGATCGGGATTTCCCGATAATTTTCTTTGGATCCAAGGAATTGTAATGATACAGAAAGTTTATAAATTATATAGGGAAAAATACAAAAATATCAAAACTAAACTTTTCGTACAAAAGCTCTAAAAAAACATAAAAGCTCCCAGAAAGCTTTATTTTCAAACTTTTTTTTTTACGTTTCAAAATCTATTTTCAAACCAAATCAGGATCCTTTAACGAAATTTCAAGTTTTCCCAAAGAAAGCTGCAGAAATGTGGAAAGCTCTTTGAATGCTTTGAATTAAAATGTCGTTTTATATAATTTGGAATCAAATTTTTGTTCGATTCATTAAATTTAAATGAAATGTAGAGTTTTCGCAGAAAGTTTGTCCAAACTATTAAAAGCGCAACGAAAGCTCTATAAGCAAGCATATATTTATGTGAAATTGCACGGAGATGTTGACCGCACGCCGTTGGCATGTACTATTATAGAAAATCAGAAATTGGACAAAAACTCTTTCTTATATCAGGGATTGCATGATTAGCCTTACAATCTATTCAAAATGGCATAGGAAGGAATATAAACTTAATCAGGGTATCCCATTTTCACAAGAGACTTTTCGAAATATTTTTTAATAGACGAATATTGAAAATCTGACTATTCAAATTTTTTTTTCAAAATATCCCGATGTCTAAAATTTCAAATTTCTGAATTTCGTGAATTTTCTAGAAACTTCCTGATTTTTATAAACATTTCAAATTTTTTTTTATTTTATGGTTTTTTCACATCTTTGAATTAGGACAATCTGAGAATCTCGGATTTTCGGAGAATTTTGCCAAATTCTTGATCGTGAATTATGAAGGATTCGTAAGCTATTCGAATAGAAATTTAAATTAATTATTTGATAATTAATTATGACGTTAAATGACTAAATATAAAACGACGATTTATGGCTTCCATATAACGGCGATCATTTACCGGGGAAGCAATGTAATGCCTACACCATGATGAATCAGTGGCGTACAGTCTAATGCGCAGAAGGCGCAGAAAATAATATCTCTAGAAAAGCTTGAATGAATTGGCCTTCAACTCATTGTCCTTGTTTGTCCTTTCTTGCAAGTTTCAGCTATCTGCCTATTATTTTGCATAAATAACATATTCAATGAGCTTTCGAAATTTATGAAGCGATTTTTTTTGGTGAAAATTTGAATTTTCGTGAAAGGGCCGATATCTGGACAGAAAATGTAGATTTAAAAAATAAAAACTTGAGTTCTAAACTTAGAGCTTTCCTATGTATTGAGAAAGCTGTAAGCGAGAATCTCATATTTAATCTTAGTTTAAAGAATCGAATAAATATTAGATTCCAAATAGTATAAATTTACATTTTAATTTAAAGCTTTCAATGAGCTTTCGAGATTTTTAAAGGTTTATGTTAGGAAAAGTTAAAATTTTGTTAAAGTATTTTTATCTGGATAGAAAATAAATTTTTACACTTAAAAATTAAGTTCGGAGCATAGAGCTTTCGTTGCGCTTTTGATATTTGGAAGAAGCTTTCTTCGAAAATCCCATATTTTATTTAAATTTAATAAATTTGAAAAAATTTTGATTCCAAGTGAAATAAAATGACATTTTAATTTTAAGCTTTCGATGAGCTTTCTTGATTTTTGAAGCTTTTTTAGAGGATTATTTGAAATTTCGTTGAAGAATCGTTATTTGGATAGAAAATAGATTTTAAAACGCAAAAAGTAAGGTTCGGGAAATAAAGCTTTCTGGGAGCTTTTTAGTTTTTACAGAGCTTTTGTTCGAAATGTTTAATTTTCAAATTTTTGTATTTTCCGTCAACTAATTTATAAACTTTTTGGAACATTCCATTTTTTTGGATCCGAAGAAAATTATCGGGAAATCCGGATGAAATATCGCAATGTCCAATATTTCTCGGCGTGAGCCCTTACGAATTTTTGTATTTTGTTTAGATAAATTTCAACTTTTCTGAAATATTTAATTTTTTTATTTTGACCTAACTGTCAAAGCAACTTCGTGCGTTTTTACATATTTTTTTCCGGCCGAAGGAAATATTCGGCATGCACTCTATGTTATGTTCTCTTGAATAAAGCAAATGCATATGATAAATGCTTTCATTAGATCCGGGTAACCAATTATGAAGACATAAATTTAAAATAAATACTAATTTTATTAAAATAATAAATAATTTATTTTTATTTATAATTATAATTATAATTAATAAAATATTGGTAATTATAAAATATGATTTTATCCATTTTCAAAATTAACTGCTGGCTTCCAACTGCTTAATCCTAAAATTTCGAAAGATAGCCCGTTATAGTGTTTATAGAGATCCCATATGAAAATTATCAAGTTGAGTAAATGTACGGGAAAACGATTAATGAAAAGCCTCTGTTGTCATGACGGGTATCCTATATTAAAATCTCCCTTCACATTACATGTATATTTCAATCTAAATTTTTTTCATTCTATTCGCAACGAAGAAAAAAGCTTTACAAATTTCTTCTTAGAGAAAGAAATACCGGCGGGAAAAAAATAAAAGAAAATTCCTTGATTGAGGAAAATCAGAAAATCGATCGAATTTTTTTTCCTAATTTATTTTTTTATTGAAATTATATTTCGCTTTCCCTCCAATTCCATCTATCCTAGCCCCGATCATATTTCCGATACAATTTCCTTTCCATTTCTTTATACTATAAGTTAAGGATAGATCCGCAATAAATTCACCTTCTATGATACTTTCTAATTTCAAATAAATATATGAGAGTGAAAAGTACTCGTATGTCCCACCCTGACCTCAACCCTGTCCCAATTTCAATCCCCTAAAATGTCTATCAAACATTTTTTTTCCTTCCACTCAACTTTACTCATATGATATTATATACTCGACGGTATATATGACCGTATATGGATATAATTTTTCCTTTCACTTTCTATCCTTACACACTTACGTGTATATAAGTTTTTTCACCAATCCCTTTCCATCTTATAGAGTAAATTTATATTTTATTTTATATTTTTTTTTTACAAACAATTTCGCAACTTGGACGTTTCGTCCTTCCTTCATTCCTTACAATATATTCGTTCCCCATTTTTCCCCCTTTCAA
Source organism: Symmerus nobilis (assembly GCA_027564815.1). Lineage (NCBI taxonomy): Eukaryota > Metazoa > Arthropoda > Insecta > Diptera > Mycetophilidae > Symmerus > Symmerus nobilis. Next base: position 4,275 of record JANTOP010043224.1, on the reverse strand, counting down.
GCATAACAACTCGAAGTAGATCTCCAAGGATGGATATATTTTTAGTTCGCATTAAAAAGGAGGGGGGCCACCCCCATCCGTCACCGGGAGAAAATCTTGTTGTATATCTTCCAACCTTCAGGGCATATTTTTTCTTCATTCCTAACAACACCCTTAACCACTCATCCCATTCAACTGTCCGTTTCTTTGGTAATTTTATTTCATATTTTTTTTTCTTTATATTGCCCTACAACCCTCCCCGCAAATGAAAACGGATAAAAATTTTGTAGAAAAGTTATATCGGAATGGGGTCCATATGTATGGAAGGAAAATTCATGGGTGATCCCAGATGATGCTTTTTCTCTCAGAAATATCGAATTATGGGTTTGGCAGATAGTTCTGTCGTTTTTAAAGTTTGTACAACTCGAAAGTTTTCCTTTTCGGGAAAATTATCGGAAAAGTTCAATTTATTTGAATTATTAATTAAGAAAAAAGCGACAGAACTATCACCTGCTCCTAATAGTCAAAGGGAAAAAAATATCTCCAAAAAAAAATTTTTTTTTCGGTTTTCACTTTTATTTTGCCCAAATAAATAATACTTCAGGGAAAGGTTGTAGAATGTAGAGGTATCCAATGTCTATAGTTAAATAGAAAACCCACTTATAAGTGTATAAGTATGTGTGGTATCAAGTAGGAATGGAATCTAAGTATATAGTAAACTAATATATACTTAAGTATATGCGAATAAACCAGTAAAAATGAGAAAATTGAGTTTAGAATGGAAGTGACATTGAGGGGTTCTCTTACCGGTTTAATGGAACAGGGATGAGTTACATATAGATTTTTTTCCACAACCCCCATTTGTTATCGTCATTTGTCTCCTTACAGGTATTTTTTCTTATTTTCAAGGAAAAAGGTGTTAAAGAGAAGTTAAAATTTGTAGAAGAAAACCTAGAAAATGTAAGAAGATAAAATTTTTTCTTAGTCCAATTTTTTCCTCATCGTTTCATCTTCCTTCAACTTTCATAGTCCCAACCCATCTATGTTGGTGTATTTTCTGATGGAAAGCCTGCAGGGTAACTGATAAGCGAGAGAAAGAAATTTTTTTTTACGTCTCTAAGGGGATGAGATTTGATTTAAACATGCTGATGTTTAATGTTAAAGTTAAGTAATTAGGAATTTATATAGATAGTATCAGTAGGATTTTCTAGAATTTAACTAACTTAATTTTTGGAACCTAACAATCTTCCCTGTATCCAGCAGACACATAATTTAATTAAAATACAGAGAAAGTTGATTTTTTTAAATCATTTACTGCCAATTCCTATCAGTTTTCCCTATTCGTACTAAGGTTTTGTATTTGTAATATTCTGAAAGGAATTTTTATTAAATGAAAAATTGATCGGAGATAGGTTTTGATTGAGAATTGAAATGCTTGATTTCAATAAATGACTTTTTACAGAACGAGAAGAGGACGAAAATGAAATGGTCCAAATCCTAAAAGTCCTAATAAAGAAAATTTCACGTTCAAAAATATAGTAAATAGTTCCCGGAAATTTTCGCATTTTTATTTAGTAGAATCCTGAATTTTTTCCTTTTAAAATCATGTCCTTAAATCGAAAAACCTTTAGAAATATTCAGGAATTTCCCTGCAGGGATTTTCGGAATATTTTCTGAATTTATCGGACATTATCTAGTAATAATTGTAGTTAATTAAAAAAATCTACGGTTCAGGGATATTGGGGTTCAGAGATTTAAATTATTTATTATCCGAACTGTCTCGGAGAGAAGTTGAAATTCCAGGACATTTCCTTCGGGGATCGCAAGGCCTGATGATAGGGTTTGAATCCTAAATAAACAAGGAACAGATTTCATTAAGTAGTTATTTTTAAAAATGTCGCCCCTACCTTCCTTAAAAGAGTTCTAAGTCGGGCAGACCGTCAGTTTTGATGAGCATATGAGAAAATCCATTTATTCTAGGAATTTTCTCGAAATTATGCAGAGATCTGAAATTATTGAAATATGTATTGACTTATTCTATGAATGAACCAGTGATTAAAGGGGTTGTCCTGTAAGTTATAATTTTAAAAATTAACAAATTATATCGTGTTCCTTAAATTTAATCAATTTAATGGTTGTTCGTAAAAGTTAAAAATGAAATAAAAATCAGATGATTGGCTTGAAAATTAAAAAAAATATTTTTTTATAGGGGGACGACGGGTGAAATCCATTTTATTTAATTTTTATTAAATAATTGATAACTTTCCGGTAAGCCTAAATTTAAATTTAAAATTACGTTAAAGGACCGTTATCAGGATAGAGAACAGATTTTAAAATGTGAAAAATTTAGTTCAATATTTAAAGCTTTGTTAGAGCTCATAATGGTTTGGGAAAGCTTTTGCGACAATTTAAAATTTAATTTGAAATTAATGAATCAGATGAAAATTGGATTCGTAATAATATCAAAAGGAAATTTAAATTTTAAGCTTTCAATGAGCTTTTGATACTTTTGCAGTTTTTTTGGGAACAATGTGAAATTTTATTAAGAGATCGTTATCGGGGTAGAAATGGTTTAACAAAGCTTTTGGCGAAAATTTCAAATTTGACTTGAATTTAATAAATCTGATAAAAATAGAATCCCAAATTATATGAAATGATATTTTAATTTTAAGCTTTAAATAAGCTTTCCGGATTTTTGAAGCTTTTTGTTTAGGAAATTATGGAAATGTCGTTAAACGACCGTTTTCCGGATAGATAATAGATTTTGAAAGGTAGAAAATTTGTTTCGGAAAATTAAGCTTTCTAAATATGTAATATCACAAGCGATTCCTCTTTTCCTACTCATTTTTTATTAATTTAATTTTTAAAATTGCAACTTTTAATATAAAAAATTCGAATTAAAATTTAATTTATTTCAATTCAGAAAATACATTCATTTGTATGCTAAATCCCATTAGTGGAATTTTATGCCAGACTGTTCCCTTTTTATTGCCGACAATTTTACTACGGTGTTTTTCTAACTTCCACTAGATATTTCACGCATCGGTGAAATTATCTGAAATTGTATAAATAATTGGGGTAGAGCAATATCTAGGCGATATGTTGGGAAATTCTGGGAAACAGAATTCTGGATACATTAATTTAATTTAATCAGACAAATTAGAAATTGAATTTTCTTGTTGAAAGGAATATCAGGAATATCAGGGGACAGTCAGATAATCTTGGTAACTCCAGTAAAATATTTTTTTTTCTGTTTTCAAGAAATCCCTATTTTTCTAAATTTTTTTTTGGATTTTCCAAAAATTTCCCTATTTTTCTAACATTTTAAAATTTGCAGTTATATCTTTGAAGATTTTTTTCAATTTTCCGATGATTCCGTTTAATATTGCATGAAATCGAGGATCCCAAAGTATCTTCTAGAGAAAATTGGTTAAAAATCTGGGATATCATTAAAAGTTGTTCAAAATCCAAAAAGAATTAGATAAGAGCTAGAATAACTCGAAAAAAATTTGAGTAAGCCAGAGAAAAATTGTAAAATAAAGTATTATATCAAAAAAGGTAGGCAAAACTCGTAAGACTCAAAACAGGACGGGAATTATTTTTTGCTCAGCGAATTTTTTTTTTCCCGAAATATTTTTTGGTAAGGAAATTATTTTAAAGGAACATTATTTAGGGGGCATCTACTTGATTTACAGAATTTCCTTCGAGAAGTTTCTCGATCAATTTTGGTAGATTGATTCTTAGCTAAATAATTATCTAGAAATCTAAATAGAAGACATAGATATTTTAATTAAGTTGGGGGGTGAAATGAATGAATGAATTTATGAAATAAAATGGATTAAATTATATAATTAATTTATTAATTAATACATTAATTCCAGAAATTTATTAAAATAAAAAAACAATTTAAAAAAACATTCTTTCCTTATTTAAATTGGTAAAACAACCCGTTTGATTTATTTACAAATTAGAAAAAAAATCCTTTAAAATTAAAATTATGAATAAAAATATAATTAATTATCTAAATTAAACAAAAAGTTGTATTAAATATAAAATTTAATTGAAAATAAAAATCTCCGTTTAATTTACCAATTTGCTTCTCTTAAAAATTATTATTATTTTATTACAATTATTTAGTTTATTAATTTTAAATTATTTATTTTTGTTTTGTAATCATTTTTAATTCTATACATCTAAATAATTTTTATCTATAATTCTAATTTTGATTTTGTGCCTCCGATATTTTTTTTTAGTTTTTAATTTTAATTTAATTCTTAAATTTAATATAAATAATTT
>JANTOP010043223.1:0-24796 GCA_027564815.1 Symmerus nobilis | reverse complement strand
ATATAATTGTAATTGTATTAGGGAGATCAGTGAGGCTAATAAGCCGGTTGATTTCAAATAAATAAATAAATAAATGAAGTGACCGCAGCATTGACGCAATTTGCTTTCTCAAAAGTCATTTATATTTATTTAAATATTATAATAAAACCAATATATGTATTATATGTTCCATAAGAGCTTTTTACTAAAGAAAAAAATATTTTAAAGCAAGTGAAGGTATTTAACTGATGTCTCGAAAAGCTCGAGTAGCTCGAGTTTTGTATAGAAAAGGCTCGAAAACTCGAGCTTTTCCAAACCATTAAAAAACAGCAACTCTACTAATATTTATGAATAGATCTTTCTGTCTAATACTTAAGGGCGCGTACAAGTTGAGGATTTGATAAACGATAAGCGATAAACGATAAGTGATAAACGATAAAAGCAACGAAAAAAAACACGCTTTTGTATGCAAGTGTTCATACTAGATCAGTGAGAAGAGCGCCGCTTTTATACGACCAGGAATAAATGCGACGATAAGAGCGACGAGAAATACAAGCGCATATTTCTTTGCTTTTATCGCATGTTTTTATGGTTTTTATTTTTCACGTACGCGCCCTAACTTCCCCAAGCTTTGATATAGTTTATTAGGCTTTAGTGTTTGCTTGCTAATAATATATATATCTTAATCTAATTGGGTCATGTTTCAGGTGTGCTGTGCGCCTTCTGCGAATTAGACTGTACGCCACTGTATTTCTATCCAGTTACGTACCGTAAAAAAATCGTATCTCGCGATGATTCATTTCCTATAAATCCAGAACTGGCTGTATAATCATTCTCTGTAATTATAATCATTTTACAAGATATTTATAATATTTAATATCCAAAATGTGATTAATTTTGATTGACCTCATCCATGCGTTCATATCTATCGACTTGAACAGAAAGATAATATACCAATTTGTCCGATTATACAATTTCATTATTGGCTATCACATGGTTATAAAGTCCTTTGGGGACGGAGAGATGATTATAATGTTTGTCACATCGCCATCGTCGGGAAATTTTATCTCTCAACCAAGTTTTGATGATAATTAAATTTTCACCATAATTCATTATGGTTTTTCTTTTTTTTTTCAATTTGCTTTTACCATCGAATGGTTACGGGTTGCTCTTGGATATTTGACTAAATTATAACCAGAAACTGTTTAGGTAATAATCTACCAATCGCTTCCTTTTTCCGGATTAGAATATTTAGGCAAACGGATAACATAAATCTAAAAGTTTCTTAGTAATTTATTATCTTCGTATATGAAAATTCCCATTTTGGTTATCTATAGGAATGTAAGACGTATAAATATTTTCCATAATACAGAGACTTCATCGACGAATGTTTCGAACTCAAAATTCATTATGCATATACACAACCTAATCAGTATTTTCATGCAACAGAAAAATCGATTTTTGCTCAATACATTCAATAGAGAATATTGTGCACCTGAATACATTAGTATATGGCATGATTGATTGGCCTTAACCCTTTTTTATACTATTTTTTACTTCTTCCTATTCGTCCAAACTAATTCCATTAATATACTGAACGATAATATCATTGACTGATCCTACCCCATTACCATTAACCCACCACTGACTGTACATATGATTTGTATAATTGTTTTTTGGTGGTTGGGCTGTTTTTTTTTAGGTTGAGGTTTGTTTGGTCATATTCCGGAAAGCGGAAAAATTAATCGATTATATTGGAGGTTTATTTGGTGGTTGGATTATAAATATAAGTCGGAAATGTATTATTTGAATATTATTTTCCGTAATATGTAGACTGTTAACATCTGTTCTGATTAAGTTCATTAGTGGGTTAGAAATATTCTGAGAGACATCTGAAACTCGATAACCAGTGGGCCACATATACAGATACACATCTACAAATTTATGAAAAATTCATGAATATTCTACCGATTAATGGGGCATAACCGCTCCATTCCATCTATCCATGTTCATTTAGGTGTTACATCCAATTTGTATTTAATGTGAAGAAAAATGTTCACGGTATGTAGGAAAAACCCATAAACCATATAAATAAAATGTCTATTTTATAGGACGGGGGAACATCTCCTGTATTATATGTTTTCATATAATTGTGTTTCCTTTCACAATTAATTATTCGAACATAAATCCCATTGAGACTGGAAAGATTTTCCCTTAAATAGAGTGATGGAATGGGGGGTATTTTTTTGTTGGTGTTGCAATGGTGGTGGACAGGTGGATCTATTCAGCTAATCCCTAAAATGGACTTTTGTCCGAAGGGTTTTTATTAACACAACATTTTCTTGTACTAACAAACATAATATTGTACAACTTTGCACGCATTCTACACGCATTTATGTTGTCCGGGTTTTCCATATATGAATAATTTTGTACGGGGGTAATTGGTTGAGTTGAAAGTTTTGGAATATTGCGAAATTTCGAAATATCGAATTCTTCTAATATATATTAGGAGTTTGGATGTATTTCCGCTGTTCACATTTAGATGGCACCATTTACATGGTATATCAAAGGATGGACATCTGTCATTGTAATTCAGTGTATGAATGTTTATTTAAGTGAAAGAATACAAATTTTTTTAATCGAATTAAAATGAATCGCAATAAGGTGTTTTTTCGACATATTACGTCTTCGTTACTTTGATTTGAAAAAAAAAAATGCAGCTGAAGCTCATCAATTACTCTGTAAAGCTTATGGTGATTGAGCTCTATCAGAAATACCGTGCAGGGAATGGTTTAGAACAAAGGTCGGCAACCTATGACCCGTGGGTCACCGAGTAACCCATTTTATAATTTCAAGTGACCCACTTGAGTTCCGAGAAGAAAGTATAATATATAAGGTTTACTGGAAAGTTCTGTCCGTATTTAGAATAAAACAAAATAAGAGATTTTTCATACATTGAATTAACTTTATTGAATAATATAATTTCTATATATATATTTATGGCTTCTTGTCAGCGTGATGGCAATTTGTATATTCAATTTTTAAAAAATGCCTTATCCCTAGAAGCGAAAAATTGAAACAGTGCTTGTCTGATATCCTCTTAGGTTTTGAATTGTTTACCCTGCAAAAAATTTTGTAAGGTAAGGAGGAAGTGAAAATCGGAGGGTGCTAGGTCCGGGGAGTATGGTGGATGCGACAGAATTTCCCAGCCTAGCTCTACGAGTTTCTGACGGGTCCCCAAAGCAGTAGATAGAATAGAATAAATAACCGGGTGTGGCAATAATTGCCCAGTAACCACTGCGGTCACATATGGGCCTATTGTGGCATCCCGATGTGTATTAATAAGGTCTAGTCAGTTTTGTGCTGGCCATGAAGCGCAGAATTTGTCCTAGTGATAAGTTTACGATATCCGTCGGCTCAGTGTGGTATAGCTCGAAGTATCGTCTTGAGTCCAACCCTACAGAATCACAAAGGATGTGTTCGGCCGTCTTCTCTTCCTTTCCACAGATTCTTACTTGAAACTTGTTGTAACCGGAACGTTGTAAAGAACAACCTAATTGTTTATGTTTTTATTGTTAATTAATTAATGGTTTGATTTATGCAAAATTCTGTAGAACCGGGTCTTTGCAATGTCTTTGCAATACATGATCTCCACTTTAATATTGGGTGGGTGTATAATTATCCGGCGTGTTTTAAGCTACGTATAATTTATAAACTCGGTCGACTTTGTTGTTGTCGGAGAGTTCGTGCGGTACCCAGATTCCACTCCTTTCCGAGCTTTTTCAGATGAGAGGTACCAAGCTTTCTTTCTCTTCCACGGCCGCTAAAAGTCCCTGATCGTCATAGTACGATGGCCGCCCTCTTCCTGACTTTTACTCCAAACTTGGATCGCCAGATTTGAAACGAGCAAAACACTTTCGACATTTACTTTCGTTGATTGTTCCTAAACCAAAAAGTTCGTTGAGATTGCGAAATCGTGACAACCCTTCTTGGCTATGGGTCAGAATCAACCAAAATTTAAAAGATTTTTCGGGTCAGTAGTATTTTCATTTTAAAACAGTCTTTTTTGGTGATATCCTTCCCCGCTTAGCAAATGCAAGATAGAACATTAAGGTGTTGCAAAGACACGATTCTACCTTTTTTTCTTTACTGTGCTAATATGTCAAATTTTGTGTTAAAGCAGCATTTTCGGCAGGTTTTTGTTTTCTGCTTTCATTGAGAGAAAAATGCAGCTGCAGCTCATCGAATGCTTGTGGAAGTTTATGTTGGCATTGCTACAACTGATAAATCATGAATAAGCGCTCAAGACATGCCTTGCTCTGGACAGCCAAAAAAATTCGAAGACAAAGAATCACGAGACATTACTCGATCGAGATCCAAGTTGAATGATGAAGAGCTTGCAGAATCATTCGGAATGACTCAACAAGTCGTTTACGTCTGGTTGAAATCCTTGGGGATGAATCAAAAGGAAGGAAATTGGGTGCGTTATGAACTAAAACCGAGAGATCGTTGAAATCGTTGCTATCGACCTCAAGATTAACACCAAATATGCATGAATATACATGGTTCGAAGGTCATGGTCTGTATCTAATAGGACAAAAAGGGTGTTGTGCGCTATGAACTGCTAAAACCTGGCGATTCCATTACGTGCGATCGGTATCGACTATAATTGATTCGTTTGAGCCGTTCATTGCGAGAAAAACGGTTGGAATACGAGCAAAGACATGACAAAGTTATATTTCAGCATGACAACGCTCGGCCTCATATCTCAAAAGTCGTAAAAAATATTTGGAAATGCTCAAGTGGGATGTTTTACCGCATTCACCGTATTCTCCGGACATTGCTCCTGGTCATTGATTACTGGTCGTTTTGATGGATGCAGCACAATTTGGCAGGTCACCCATTCATTTCTTTCGCAGAAATCGAAAATTGGCTCCAAACTTAGATCGCCTCAAAAGACGAGTAATTTTTTGATGATTAAATCCGAAAATTGCCTTAGGGGTGGGAAAAAGTAGGGGTCAGCGATGAACAATACTTTGATTAATCTGTTCAATTATTTTGTTGTGAAATATTTGAACACAAAAAAACGGACCGATCTAATTTGTACTGCCAATATATTATACTTTATTTTCGGAACTCAAGTGGGTCACTTGAAATTATCAAATGGGTCACTCGGTGGCCCACGGGTCATAGGATCCTTGGTTTAGACGTTTCAAAAGTGATGATTTTAGTGTGGAGGACAAAGAACGCAGTGGAGTACCACAAAAATTTGAAGACGTCAAATTGCAAGAATTATTGGACGAAATTTCAGCTCAAACTCTCTAAGAATTACCACAAGCATTCAATGTTGATAAATCGACAATTTCTCGACGCTTTCACACTATGGAAAACCTATTGACCGAAAATGTCATTGCGAACATTTTCTTGCTAGGCAGATAAAAAAGGGGTTTTTTGCGGCTAATTGTGACTGGTAACGAAAAGTGGATCTACTTGGACAATACTAAGCGCCAAGAATCATAGGTGGACCGCGGCCAACCATCATCATCCACACAAAAAAAGAAATATTCACGGCCACAAAACAATGCTCTGTATTTGCTGGGATCAAGAAGATGTCCTCTCTTATGAGCTGTTCAAACCGAGAGAAAAAGTCACCCGCCATACATTATCAACAACAAATGAACATTGAATTATGAATTGCTTCGAAAATGACAAGAAATCGACGTAATGTTGTTCTTTTGCATGACAATGCTCGGCCGCATGTTCCAAACGTTGTTAAAGAAACATTGTTTGAGCTCGAATGGGAAGTCCTTCCACATTCAGCGTATTCTTCAGACCTGGCTCCATCGGATTATCACCTGTTCCAGTCAATGCACCACGCGTTAGAAGATACACACTTTTCTAATTATGAAGAAGTGCGAAAATGGATTGATTCATGGATTGAAGGAAATATTTTGTTTGATGTAAATTTAAATAATTGTTTCCTTATTGAAGTCAATACGCTTTTAAGCTAGAAAACAGGGGAAATACATGCAAAATGCAAAGCCCTAATAGTTTTAAGTTCAGGTAAGTTTAATAAAATAATAATAATGAGGAATATGAAATATGGGATTAAGATTTAAAGTTTGGAAGTTCCATTAAACCGAACGTTCTTTTATTTGGTTTTTGATGTTTCTACCCGAATTATATTTAATTCAATAAAAATTTCCACGAATAGTAATTTTTTTTTCTTTGGGAAAATAGTTTTTCAATAGATTCATTTGGAAAATATTTATTTTTGATTCGATTTTGTTTGGTTTTCATCATTGCCACCAATCATATCATAAAATCCCAGTTGCGGGAAAGTTTTAATAAACTTTGAAACTTTCTATACCATTTTTGCTGTTATCTCTGTATTATCTGATCATCTGGTGATCTGAAATTAAAATTTTAATGAATTAATTACTGTTACTACATTATATCATTTTAATATCTAGTTATACGACACCGTCTAGCTATTATTTTAATATAATTTTTTTTATAATAACACCCTCCGGATGGGAGAAGCTTAACTTATCTCCGGATAGGGTGTGAGTTTTATAGTAAAATTTTGATACTATAAATACTCCTGAAAAGCTGTTTGACTATGTTTCTTTGCTATACCGACTACAGAGCGAATGATGAAACTTTTAAAGCTCTTCGTTTTGTAGGGGTAGTTCTATTTCGATTTAATATACTAATAATTTAGTTGCTAGAAATTACGGTTGGTAGAGATCTTTACTAACATATTTTAGAATTACTAAAATAATCGAATGAGCTTTTCTAACAAATTAAAAAGATTGGCTCGAACATACAGGGAGGGTGCTATATTAATTGATGTATAGAAATACTTTATGATAATTTTGATAATAAGTTTAGACTAATTACTTTAATCTTTAATGCCATCATGCAAACCCAATATTTCCCAAAGCAGCGAAAAGTAGCACAACTAATAGATGATTCCAAAACAGGGAAAAGATGAAACCCAAGTAGCATCTTACCGCCTGTTATCCATTATATCCAAGGTATTTGAAAAATTATTCCTAAATAAACTACAGCCAATTGGAAAGTGAATACACAGTTCCAGAACACCAATTCGGCAGCCATCCGGCAGGCCCGCTCCACAATTGAACAAGTTCATCGAGTTATATCGGTAGTTAAACAGGCATTAGATCAAAGAAAGTACTGTTCAGCAGCTGTTCTTGACGTAAGACAAGCCTTTGACAAAGTGTGGAACGAAGGCCTGTTGTATAAACTGCACAAATGACTACCTGAACAATTTTTCGTTAAATATGAATCAGCAGTTACCGAGATGCATCCAACCAAATCAAACTGAACCATATCCAACTTCTTCAACATACTGAAGTTAAATTCCTATGCACTTGGATAGGAGGTTAACATGGAAGAAATATATTGAAACTAAGAGAAGACAGCTTAAAATACAATTGTCTAAAATGTATTACTGATTAATCGGACGAAGATCTTAATTGTCTTTTGGATGTAAGACTTTACTCTACAAAGCGATTTTAAAGCCGATATGGACAATCCAAAACCCTAAGATGCATAGCGAACGCACAATATAATGTTACAAAGGAGGTTATCCATTTTGACCTAGACATGAAATTTATTCAAGAGGAAATAAAAATCTTCAGCACCAACTATCAAAAAATACTTCAAGTACATCCAAAACCAATAGCAGCCGACTGTGACTGTGGCAGCGCTATAATAATTTAGCTTGCTGAATAATTGCAACAGAACATAATACTTTGACAGCTGCTGCATAATTATAAAATGTATGTTATAGGCTCTGCTGGCTAAGAAATTTTATTATTATTTTGTGAGAGATTTATTAAAGATATTTTGTTAGTACATTGGCTTTTGAATTATTTGTAGTGGATAAAAGTGGAAGCCAGACGGCATCTGGCTTAACGCTGGCACAAATTCCACTAGCTGATACTGAGATAACACGTGTATCGGTAAAGATACCATCGTTGTGGGAAGAAAAGCCGGATATCTGGTTTGCGCCGCAGTTGGGAAGCCAGTTTGTAACTTGTAGTATTCGCTGGGATACGGCTAAATTTCATTCTGTGGTGGGCGCGATAGAGATTCGGGTATTGGCACAGGTAACGGACGCAGTAATCAACCCGCCGGACCACCGAAAAATACCTTAAAGATCGAAAGATTTTTCCCTCTCGGAACAAAAAAAAGATGCGACAATTATTATCTATGGTCGAATTAGGTGATAGAATACCATCGCGGTTGTTGAACAACAACATTTGGACGGATCTCCGTTAGGAGAAGATTTACTCAAGCAGATATGGTTGCAACGGTTGCCACCTCAACTTCGAATGATAGTTACAGCCAGTAATGTGGTGCTGGCTGATAAGGTGTTTGAAGTAGATGATTTTGGGCAAGTTAGCGCGATATGTTCCCGTTCCGTACCCCATTCACAAGGCACATCGTCATAGGAGATGAAAATAGACGAACTCACACGTAAATTCTCCGAGTATCAACGCCAGCATCAAACCCTCAATCTCACACGTCCCAACGTTATCGACGGGGTAGAAGAGCAACTCCGTCTCGTACTACAAATCAAGACATTTGCTGGTATCACCATCCGTTTGGCGTTAAAGTTACCGGGTGTCTACCGCCATGCACTATTTTTCTCGAAACGAAATTCTTCCACCAGATACCTTATCGACACAGGCGCTGCCATCTCCGTAATCCCACCAAGTAGAGTGGAAAGAAACAATCCATCACATTCCTCCAAGCTCTTCGCGGCGAACGATACTGGAATAAAAACATATAGCATCAGCCGTCACCTCTTCATGGCGTAATGGGTAGTGTACCCGCTATTGAAGAGGGAGGTTGCAGGTTCGAAACCAGGTGTCGTCACAAATTATTAGCTCAATAATTTGTGATCGTCACAATGATCGAATTTGAAACCGCGTCATATCGGAGGGTGGCGTATAGCCGGCGGTCCCATGTACTATGCATTAGTATAGTACGGAAGACTCCAGTATATGAGAGTAGTCAAAAAACATATACACCTGTTGACAATTAACTTAAAATGGTCAATGGTAACAGGTTAAGACCAACTAGCATAACAACATTATTCAGTCACCAACCGTAAATACATTATTGGTCACCGTGGTAAATTAAGACCAAATGCCCCCAATGAATATTGGGGGAGGCCTATGTTCAGCAATGGACTTCAACAGGCTGATTGCCATCAGCCGTCGAGTAAAGCTTAATTTCGGTTTACGAAAAGCGTTACGAGTTGACATTTATATAATAATAGCCGGTGTGAGACCCCCGATTATTGGCGCCGATTTTATTAATCGGTATAATTTGCTGATCGATATACGGAAGGGTTGGTTGATCGACCTCGTAACGAACGTACATATATTAGGGACATTGGCCGATACAGAAACCCTGACTAACGCGCGTACGACTAAGAATAAGTAAAAGTATAAGAATACAATTAAAAAAAGTGGACCCCTTGATCTACCAACTCTAATATTTTAAGGATTATTCTAATAGCGAAAATGAAATCGAAAAATGAAAAATTTCAGCAAAGCATCGAATATTCTGTTCTTTTATTTGAATTAAAATATTTAAAAAATATAAACTACAACTGATGTCCTCGATGGATGGTTCCGGAAACAATTGAACCATTTATTAATTACCCCGAATTCTTGAGTGTGAAGATAAAAGAATCTTGAAGGAAATTAATTTACAATTCGCTTGTTACTTTGTTTTGAAATATCAAGCGAACCAATTTTTATTTAAATATTTTTTATCCGTTGACTTTTAGAGTCCTCTTCTTCCTTGACATCAATGGGTCATCTAGTTTTTTTTTATATAAAAAAAAATCCTTTGATTAAATCACAGACCGAAGATGAAGATGAGATTTATATTTTAACCATCTCGACTGAGGTTTGAATTGCATACCATATGGTTGTTAAGCAAAAAAGAATTAGGTTTAATTACTTTTGTAACCTAACCAAGAGGTTAGCCCACTCAAAAGAAATGTATAAGTGGGAAGGAAAATGTATATTGTACAACTTATTTCCTGGGCTTAGAATTTTTCTCATCGTTATGCAATATATTGCATCAAAAGAATAATAGGGTCGGGTTGGGTGCGGAGATTGGAAGTAGGAGGTTCGTTATAAAACCAAACGTATTGAGTTTTGGTTAAGCATTTTTCATCATTATTTAATTTTGATTCAGATTCGAAGTAAGAAGTCGGTAACAATTTTTGACTTATATTCACATCTTGAACTTTAATTTTTACATAATTACACCATATACATATGTTTAACATTTACAAAATAATTACAGAACAACAAAGCTTCGAGAAACGTAAGGTATATTGTTGAGAATCTGCTGAATTGTCCATAAGAGGGTATAACCAAGACATTTCTCATGTATGAGGAATTGGATGTGGTCTGAATGGTGAGCAGACCTATTCAACCAATATATATGTAAATAAAATTATTACCTTTTCGGGATATGAAAATGTGAGGAGAAAAGTCCTTTTTCTTATCCTTTCTTATTCAAAAACATATGAAATATACGAATATCCTAACCTCTCATAAAATGGTGCTTTATCCTGGACAATTTACTTGTAATTTTGTTGTTAACATTTTATATCTTATTTTAAATGGTTTTACAGAAATAAAAAAACTCTATGTTTTATGAACTGAATTTTTAGAAGACAATAAAATACGTCCGAGGTTCATTTTTTTCATTATTTTTGAATAATAAAGATATCCGGTATTTTCAACATCTTGATTTTGTATCCGGATCTAAACTTTTCTCTGTATTATACTCGTACAATAGGGTAAAGTAGGGAGAGACGCCGCTCTGGGAGAGTTGCCGCTTTTTAGTTTTTTAGTTCGTGTATAAGGAAACCCTTTATAGTTGTGTGACCCTTTGTTCGTCGCTTGAGGCAATGTGGCAATACGGATGTAAGTATCAACGATATATTATCATTAATTTACAAATAGTTCTAGATAATTATGTTCATATCGTACAGTCACAGAAGCCGAAAACTTTCTGGCGCGTTTTGTCAAAGTAGATTTTTTAAACAAAATTGTACTTGAAATCGCAAAATAACTTATGTATATAATTGGTTGAATGTTCTGGAAGGTATTTCTACCACCGAAGTCGAGACAATGTTTTTAGGGCCGATCTTACGTTAAGCGGCATCTCTACCTAGCAATCGGTAGAGACGCCGCATTAAAGCTATGGGTGAGATGCCGCTTTAACCTGACGATGCCGATTGAACCTAAAATGCTTTTGATGCCTAACGATAATTTTTACAATTCTTTTTTCATTTCCAGAAAATAAAATGCCAACCATATACAAGAGAAAGCCTAGAGTAAAGCGAATGCTTTTATCGTCATCATCGATGATTTCAAAAATTGATTTTCACTTAAAGATATTCATTATAATATTGCAGGATCTTCAAACTATTTTGACAATATTTTAGTTAAAAATTTTTTTACTTTTCCTTGATTTTACATCGATTTTTAAAATAGGCGGCGTCTCTCCCTACTTTACCCTATATTCGAAATAGAACCCTATTTCGAAGTGATTAAGTTAATCGTTCTTTGGTTTTTCGACTCGAGTTTAAAATGGGGAAAAAGTTTTTCCCAGAAAATAAACTGAAGGATTAAAACTTTCCGTTAAAGTTCAATATTCAATACGTACAATGTCCAGAATGCGATATTGTATATTTGGTTCCATCGTTTAAACGCTGAGGAGGGGACGTTGATCTATTAGAAAGAACAATAAACTTTTCCACGATTGATTTTCCTTATCTATTTTGTCTGGCAAAATATCAAGGAAATTGTGATTGAATGTCACGTATTTTAACCTCTCTCTTCATCAAGTTGGAAAACTCTTGGAAACAGAGCCGTATTATGACATTTTCGGGCCTAAGGCAAGATCTCGAATATGGGCGCCCTTCCCTGGGTATATGTGGAAATCAAATTATCAAACTAAATTTTGATAATACACTTTGGATTATTTCTATATTTTATTGAAATAGACGTTTTTAATTAGAAATAACTATTAAAACACATTTTTCGAAAATACTTTCCAAATTTGACTGTTTTTGTAAGTAAATTTTCAAGGGGAATTTAAATATTTATATTGGGAGAGAACCCCCTTATCTTACGATGTTGATATACCCCTCTAGTTACCGGCTATTTGAATCATTATCGAAATTTTTAAATTTTTAATTTACCGGGAAAATTATAACCATTTTCCAGAAAAGTATGAATTTTTCTATCGTCTGCGTATTATCCTGCGTACCCTAAAATCGGGTGATGATTTTTTAAAGAAGTTTGTCCTTCAAATTCCAACTAGAGCCGTAGGTTTAATTTTCTATAATCATATTTCCTGGTTCCTTAAGAAAACTTCCCGGGATATTTAATATTTCTTAAAGAGTGCCAGAAATATTATTTAAATTCGATTTTCTTTGGCCAAAATTAAATAAATTTGAAAACGGATGGTTTTTTTTGAAAAAATTTTCTTAATAAAAACTCTTCGAAAATTTCTTAGAAGTGATTTGCCATCATTAGATTAAAAAATGTTTGAATAGAGAATATCCCTTCAAATTCGAACTAAAAACTTTCAATTTTATTTTAATCATAAGATTTAAAGGATTTGCAACACGGGACCCCTCGCAGTAAAGGTATTGATAGAACCCCTTTAGTTATCACCAATTTGAATCCGTTTTTAAATTTCTAATTTCGAGAAATTATAACCGTTTCACCGGGCCCTAGGCGGCTTCCTGTATGCCTAGGCTAAAGTTCGGCTCTACTTGGAAAACTCTTTTTATTGTATAGGGTTGTCAATGAAGGGGTTTTATTTAAAGGGTTCTTGAGTTCCACTTACGGGAAATGAAACTTTTTTAATGAGTATATTTACTTAACTGCTGGCGATATGTCGGCAATTTGTTCCGAAACGTCATTTTGTTCGTCAAAATTTGCCCAAATTGATTGCAATGAGTAATAGGGTACTAAAAGCAAAATTAAGAAAGCTACAAAGATGCCATATTTTCTATTCAATCTGGCAACAATAAACTCAATAACAATGGCTTATATTAGGGCGCGGATTTCAAGGTGCTTTATAACATGTGAAAAAATTGCTTAAATAAAGTTGCTAAACTTTATGAAATAGGTGACAAAATAAATAAATAAAATTATATTTTGATTAAGAATATAATTGAAACGATAAAAAACACTCTTATAGTTCTTATACCAATCGAGATTGCTATTTATAAATTCGTATAATTGAAATAAGTAAATGAAATAGTGTTGGAGATTTTCAAATATAAAATGTCTGTTATCTCTTACGAGATTCTTATACAGAATTGAAATATGAGCTCCCGATGATAAAATATTTTTTGAAAAAAGGTAATAACAAGATAAGCTCTCACAGGTCTTTAAAATACGTACAATGGATTTATAAATTGTCAGTTCCTTAATATAACTGACCAATAATAATATTTTTTTACCTAAGAATCCGTGCTCTACTTATAAATATAATATATTTGTAACACAGTGCTGTGAATACTGATGCCCAATACGATGAACTTATATGTAATTTTAATGATCAATTAGGTGTACCTATTGTTAAGTTGGATGGGTTCAAAAATAAAAGTACTCGACTTCTGTGGTAAACAAATAATTTTTTTTTAATTAAAATTCCGTTCAGTAAAGGATATCGATCCGGTTATTGTTTTCTTATGGTTGAAGAGTACTTTGTTTTCCGACATTGGTTGTCGATTGATGTTGGAGATACAACTCATTATATCTCATGTGAATGCATATATACATTTTTATTTCCACATTCTTGCTTGTCGTTCTATTTATCATATGATAAGGAAGCGAACATCTTTATCAATCCATTTGTCATTGTTCATCTCTCGATTATTTGTCTCCGGGAAGTTGTTGTTCATATTTTTTTTCCTTTTGTCGGTATCAAATGATCAAAATGCATATTATGTGTTTGATTAATTTTTTCCCTTGTCTCGTTTCGTTTATGCTATTTATTTTCCTATAACTTTCAAAATCAAAATCATCCCGAAAACATGACGTATCCTTCGATGGGAGCGGTAAGCATGATAAATGATATGTATAGATGTGCTTATCTTATATATGGGGCAGTGGCGTGCAGTCTAATGCGCTGAAGGCGCAGAGCACACTTTAAGCTCTAACAAGAAGCTTTAAGAAAGTTCCATAAGCTAATCGAAAGCTTTTAATTAAAATATTATTTTATTCATTATCAAATCTATTTTATCTTCCGATAAATAAATTTGAAAGAAATTAGAAACTATCGTTGAAAAGCTTTGTGGGAAATTAAAATCTCTATAAAAACTTTATTGAATTGAATGCAAATTATCATGCAGGCATTCATTGTCCTTGTTTGCCTTTTCTTGAAAAATTCATTTATCGGCCTGACATTTTACATAAATATATGCTTTCAATGAGCTTTCCAGATTTTTGGCGCATTTTTTGCACAAAGTTTGAAATTTCGTGAAACGGATAGGAAAAAGATTTTTACACGTAAAAAATTAAGTTCGGAACTTGGGGCTTTCGTTGCGCTTTTAATAGTTGGGACAAGCTTTCTGCGACAATTTCATACTTCTTTTAAATTTTATCAATCGGATAAAAATTCGATTCTGAATTATATAAAATAGCATATTAATTTTAAGCTTTCAATGAGCTTTGGGGATTTTTAAAGCTTTTTTTTGAGAAAATTTTAAATTTCGGTAAACGATCGTTATTTGGATAGGAAATAGATTTTAAAGCGTAAAAAAAGGTTTGGAAAATAAAGCTTTCTGGGAGCTTTTAAGTTTTCGCACAGCTTTTGTGCGAACAATTTAGTTTTAATTTTTTTTTTTTATTTTTCCTCAAGTAATTTATAAACTATCTGCACAATTAAATTTTTTTAGGGTTTAAAGAAAATTATCGGGAAATCGGGATCAAATCTAGCACTTAAATTAAAGGGGTCATAAAATTCTGCACACTTTATAGAAATGTTGACCGCACGCCACTGATATGGGGAGTCTATTTTAGATTTGTTAGATTGAACATGGAAAATAATATATTAGTAATGTATAGATGTGAAAGTTTTCTGACAAGAGAATGTTTAGCTCGAAATAGAACTGTCTTTGTTTGCATAAATATGTCAGATCGGGTTCGATGAACTCTGATAAGAAATCAATATATATATATATATAGTAATTAACTGTGGTATTATATTTTCATTCAGATAACGGTCCTTACAGATTTAACTGTTCATTCATTATTAAAAATAATCCATCCTACATTAGCCTAATCAGTATTGTTTGTTTGAACTAATAAACCATGAAATGTTTTCTAATATAATTTATTCATCCTAACGTTTCCATAAAAAACTTCGAACGACTTTAAATAGAAACATAAAATAAATGTTCTGCAAAACGGTAGATTATAAAATATTTTATTAATTTAATAAAGTCAATCGATTTTTTATACAATTTTAAATATTTTATGTATCCCGTCTGGATATTTTCTTTGGATGGAAATAAGTAACGTGAAACGATATTATTATGCCATTGATAGTCTGGGAATAATAAAAATTTGCCGGAAATGAATTTAGGAAGCATCGAATTTGTCGATAAACAAATTTTAATTTCTTTTTTCCGCTCTTCCTTCCACTTTGTTACATTTTAAACAATTTTTATGGATTTTCTTCGTTGGAAATTTATCCGTTATCCATCCATATACCTACAATGCTGCATCCTTTGATACTTTTCCCCAGACATTTATTATGGGAATTTGTTGTACAATATATGTCCGGAAGGATTGGTAATAAATTACTTTTAAATAAAGTTTTTTTTCGAATCGTCTTCACTGTTGTCTGTCAATTATCTTTTCAACTAGATCCCTGAAATTCCGTATTCCTCGAATTATTATACTTTTTTTTCAAAATATTTATTTTAAGCGCTTCCATCAGTACTAAAATTATTATTTCCTGTTATTGATTTACTGATTTTGAAATCACTTGCAATCCAATATGTTTTATTTACCGTTGCCACTTTAAATTGCCCGATTGTAATAATAAAACTGTAGATTTCATGCAGTATAGTCCTCGGAATAAGTGGATGAAATATTGCCAGATAAAAAGGGAATTTTAGTTGTTGGTCCTTACGTATAATAAAAGGCCTTCCTTCCTATTACAGAATACATATAAAGAAAAGTATATCTAATTCCTATTCCTTTAACTTTAGTTATAACTTTCTGAATGTCCGATTTTTTATTTTTGTATACATGATAAAGTCATGTTAAGAAGTAATTTTAAGAAGGATTTGATGGCATTATCCTTATTGGATTTACCTTATTTATTTCCTTTTGTTGATGATACATTTGTTCAGATAATTTTCATCCCATTGTTCGGTATAATTTAACATTAGCTGGTATAGATATGTTTTTATTGTTTCATCAATTCGTATATAGAAATTCTAGAAATCTTTTATCGGCTCTCAACTGTAATAACAATCCTTTACCATATTTCTTCAATATATTTGCTTATCATATTCCAGTCTTATACTTATAACGCCCGGTGGCTATAAGTATATATGGTTTATATGCATTACGATTACATAATGGTTTATAAAGATAAAAAGTCCAACCAAGCAAAGGTTTGGCCCTAAACCGATCCTATGTCTTATATTAAAATATCTCAGTATTTCTATTTTTTCAACTTAAGATTTTCAATTCCGCAAAAGAAAATCTCCTCGTTAGATTTTGATATATAGATGGCACACATAAGCATTAGATAAGTTGATTGGGATGATGTAATCTTTGGTATATAAAACATCCCGTAGGCCTTTTTTTTAGATTAGTTTGGTAGATGTGGTACAGACATTGCGGAATGGGAAAAAGTGAAGAAAAATGGGAAAAGTTTTGAGGACGGAGTGAAATTATTGTTTAACTGAATTTACTTTTCTATATAACATTTCAAAGATTTTTCATATGTTTCAATGTCGCTTTGAATTATCTGCTCCTTTAATACTGGGTGTTTGGTTGTTGACCTAGTCCTTTACTATATAGTTTTCATTCGGAAAAAGAAAAATGTAAAATTCATAAACTATATTATACACTTCGGAACATAAAATTAATATTACTACAAGACTGTTTTTGGGGAGCTATTTCTTCTTGAAAGCTTTTGGGGGTCCCTCAACGACAGAGTAGAAAATTAAGGAAATGAAAACAAAATTTTTTGTGGTAAACAAAATCCCGTCAAATATCATGTGAAAATGAACAACATTTTGCTGGTGTCGAGGGATAATATATAGAAGCAAAATTCTGTTAGAAGAAAATGTTATTTGTCTTCTTATTTATTTTATTTTATTTTTTTTATTTTTTTCGAAATGTTCTTCAGATTTAATTTAAACGACACCCCTGCTAAAGAAAGGTGGAAGAATTTTCCTTTCATAATACATTTATCTCGGGATGGGGGTGTACAATTTTTTTGGGGGTGGATTGGCGACAAGACAGCTTGATGTATAGTTTTGCAATCTTATATCTTAAGGATATTTGCGGTCTGGGGGGAGCCACAATACAAAATGAGAAATGAAAATATTTGTGCTGTTCTTTTCTTTCCTTTTGTAATATTTTTGTATTAATATTTTTTTTTTGTTTATTTACTCATTTGAGTACACAATCCAATTTCTCATTATCTGGAAACTTTTTCTTTTCTTGTCCGAAATTAGATGTTTCGTTTGTTCTAATTCCGAGTTCATTAAATGTGATTTAATGTATAATTCTTCCAACAGTCTTCAATAGATAAATACTTTAAAATGACAGAGGAAAATGTAAAAATCGAGTTTTCGACATAAGCGTAGATGATGACTTTTTGTTCTATATAGACGATAATCGTATTTGAAAGTAAAGTTTTACTTTCTTTCTCTTCCAAAGAAAATTTAGATTTATGTAAGTAAAATGTCCCAGTAAAACTACCCCCTAACAATGTATAATAATTTCAATTCAGTAGTTATACGTTATATGAATTTTCTTTAATTTATTTGTTGAGATGTTGGATACCTGCTCCAAAGGGTAGGGTAGTTATACCACACAAGAATTGCTTGGTTGCTTTTTACCAGTCCTATTATTTAACTTTTTCTTTATCTATACCGTCAAACGGGGTATTAAACAATCGCGGTGTATTAAGCAACAAAACTTTATTTAAAATTTAAATTTTAAAATGTCGTTTTTGTCGATAAATATTGAACTATGAAGACTTATATATGTAATATATAAGAAAGTAAGTAAGAAATTATGTAGTAAGAAATTTCATTATAAAAAACATTTTATGCATTGTTACCTGTTGCTTAATTACTTGATTTGCAAGAATTTATTTGGAAACCTTACAAAAAGTAATTAGGGGCTGTCCAAGTCCATATATTACGTAACGCACTTAGGCGGGAGGGGTGTCAGTTTGTGACAGGGGGAGGGAGGGGGTCAAGCCTTACTTTTTTTAAAATACTCTCTTTTTATCGCTATGTACCGATCTATATCTGCTATATTCATCAAATACCTATTCATAAATACCTACCTCTATGTTGCTCTAAATGGGGACAGGGGAGGACATCGATCATAAATCTGCAAGGAAGTTTGTTTCATTAGTCAGGACGACAAGTCTCGGGTTCCTTTGGATTTGACTGCGGCGAATCAACAATCCCCTATCGTAATGCATGTTGAATATAAAATATCTTTGCCCGATTGTTGTGACCTGAATGTGCGTCCTAGTAACCTACCTATAGTCGAGACCTGGTAAGTCGAGACCTGGAAATTGGGCATGTACAGTTCTGGTACAAACCCTCCTAAAATATGCACGGTCCGAGCGTGGACTTTGTACACATTATGGGAACAGATTGATTTGTTGATATCCATTTTTCCGGGTCGGACGATCTCCATGAAATATACCTCTGGGAGTTTGTTTCTAGTCACCTAGGTGGAAAAACAGAATATTTTTTAAAACGGTGGTCGGGTTCGTACAAGAAATCGTAGATATAGTTATTCGGTATTGGATATATTCCTCATATAATTAAATAGATGATTAAATCTCGGAATTAATTACCTAATTTCAATTAATTAATAAGGAAAAATCAACAATGTATAAAAATGTCTCATCATAAGATTTCCCGATTCGATATGAAAATGTGCTTTATTTTGAGTTGTGATTACTTTCTATGATGGTTGAGTTAACTGGATATTTTATAATTCGGGTTGAGGATTAATTGACAATTGCATGACGTGTTAACTGCTAAACGAGTATATTATATATTTGAATGAAGTTTAAATTAAATTATTGGAATACCCCCAAGTGTCATATTGTTAAATTAATGAGTTTCAATATCCTATTACAAAGGATGTACTGTGTAATTAATACGTTGACCCAATAAATGATTATTAATTCAATAGCATACAAAAGTTGTATTTAAGTTTACTAATAACATTTTGTCCATCAAAAATGTGGATTGTTGATGTTCGGGCACGGCTGTTACATACAACAACATACAACATGATCATGATTGGGTCGTAGCTGCAATGCATAAGCTGATTCCTTCAGTATATGCAGGAATAGAGATGAAAAAAAAATGGTAACGGCGATATAAATGCAGTAGGTTATTCTGGACTAACGTATATCGCGATTCGATTTAGCAAGCATTCATCATCATACTCGCACGCGCTCGATTTCAAAACTCTTCTTGATATACATGAATTCAAAACAATCAACAACTTTAATGGTCATGTTAAACCTATAGTCATCGTCACCGTCGATGGAGGCCCCGATGAGAATCTTCGATACCAAAAAGATATAGACGTTGGAATTTATCATTTTCTGAAATATGATCTCGATGCTTTTTTTGTTGCTGCAAACGCTCCCGGAAGAAGCGCATTCACCTACAGGAGTCACGTCAGCCCAAAAGGTGCTACTGTGGACAAATAGCTCGGAAATAATCATTTTCAGCACTGTGGTAATGCATTAGCTGACATATGGAGTGCTTAGTAGATCGATGGATTTCCCACAGTTGATAATTACATCAATGCCGAGAATTAGGACATTGATTCAACTAGGATCATCAAAAAATTTTTTTTGGCTTGAATAGCTGAGCACGTGAGAGTCAGTATTTCACCCAGATCGTACAACGCAACAATTCCACTTGTTGTAAGAAACCGATATTTTATATATTGTCAGAAAGATTTTTATTTTCTCCAATTTCAGTTGAGCAAACTGACCAGGGACTAAAAAAGCATAAACATGACAAAAGAGGAGGAAGTTTCTTGAAAAAAATAGAGAAAAAAAAATTTCCTAATAAAAAAATTGGTTATTTCAGTCCATTATTTTTTTTCCAAAGCTCTAAGCCTAATAGATATCATATCAAATTTACGCTGACAGATGGTCTGGTTTTTGAGATATAATTTTTAGAATTTTGCTTCTCTAACGTAATACAGTTTAATAAAATATTTATGAAGATTTTTAGATTTAGATTTTTTTTGCCTATAGGATTATGTTTCTGAAATTAAAACTAGATAAGCAACATTCTTTGTATTGAAAGTACATAATTTTTCACTTGGAACGAAATCTTCTCTTTTGTATGAGTTTCGAACTTCAAGTTACGCGGTTTCCAGTTACACGGAACGAAATCTAATAGTTTGCACTAATTCTGAGTCTCGACTTACGCGATTTCGAGATACGCGGATCCAATTAACCGCGTATCTCGGGGACACCTGTATATTAATTAGTTGGAAATATTAGATTTCGATATTTTGCATTAATTACAATAATAAACCTAAACTTTCATATTACAAATTATGAATCCAAAAAATCGCGTAACGTAATATATGGACAGCCCTTAATGCTGTCAAAAGGATTAACATTAAGAGAAGAAGCAAACAAATTTAATGACAATTACACAGGCTCTAGCCGACGTATGCATGATACCTGCGTGACTGCTAAACCTGGCGCACAAACAGCTATATCGCCTCAGTTAGAAAATAGTGTTTGTAATCGTTTGGTAACTTTTTTTTTAATGGGGCTACATTTTAGGTTGGTCTTTATGAGATGCAATAAATTATCGCGCAATATTATAAATAACAAAACCTCACCTCCTCGATTCACAACAATTCGATTCGATTCAATTTGTCTAAACGCTTTTGCCGAAACATTGAAAGAATCGAGCTGCAGTAAACGTTGTAGTTATTGAATAGTTATTTCGGGGAATTGTCTAACACTTTACGTAATTTGCCACCTGAAAACATTTACAATTACGATGAGACACATTTTGTCAATGATTCTGTCTGACTGCAACACCTCATTATCTAATGTTTATTGCAAATGCTACCGGTGAAAGTCTCCTGTTATATATTGTATATAAAGCAACGAACTTATATGATGATACGTGGACACTAGGCGGTCTATATCATACTCGTTACAACCGTTCCAAATCTGAATGGTTTGACCGAAATTCTTTTTAGGACTGGATTAAAACTATTGTAATTCCTCAGTTACTAGGTCAGGAAGGAAAAAAAATACTCATCGGTGATAATTTATCCAATCATTTGAAGTGATTAAGATGTTGGAATTTTACAATGTTCACGTGGTATTTTTTCCCGGCAAATTCAACGCCTATGCCGCAACCATTAGGCGTTGCAATTTGTGACGCCACTCTTATAATCATCCATAACACATTCAGAGTGTCGCACATTTAATAATTTATCGAACTTACTGGTCAGAACGAAGGGAATAAAAAATTAAGAACGAATTTCATTTAGAGTGTTTATTCAAAACGAAATACTTACATTTATTTTATAAATGAGTTTTCTTAATATACAAACCAGGCCCTGTTGCCCATAACAAAATCACAAATTAGCTTATCCTTTCAATGTACGAAATTTTCCCCAAAGCCGTTCATTGTCGTTGTGTTGTTTCAAGCCTTCTTCCTTTTGTTCACCAATCACCACACACAAATTTACTTATTCTATTTTTTATCCTTCCACTTTCGTTATTTTAGCTATTAATTTTGGCACTTGTTGTCGGTTCGGCGAACCCGGACTTAATGCCCCCAATCTAAAATGGTTATCATCATTTGGCTCCAAAAAGTGTTTCACGTAGTCCTTTATTATTTATTTTATTTAATTTATTTCATCTGATTTTATATAATTTTTCGTGTGGCGGCTTATTTAAAATTCGAACGCAGTGATGGGCATATTTTCGGATGGGGCTTCCTAAGCTATCTTAACAATTAGTTTAGTACATAAATATTCGATAAAATATATTTCGCATTAATAAACACTGTATAATTGATTTCGTTACAAATTAGAAAAATATTAAGCAACACCAACATTGGTTTCCAATATTAAATCTAGATTTAGAAAATGTGGTATATATCCATCCACTTAGTTTACCAGAAATGTTGAGCCGCTTACCACAAAAAGTAATACCGAATCCCACTAACGCTAAAACACAGATTGACAATACGCTTATGGATTTTCTTCAAGAGCTCCATGGTAAAGACGAAGGCAATCACTACAAAATCAACTGAAAGCAACTACTACTGAAAATCAACAACTACATGCCGAAAAATTAGAACCACCTGTAACCAATCGCAAATCTACTCGACCTCGCGAAGAAGTTCAACGCCAAGTTCTTCATATGAAGAAGAATACCCATTTGCTGGTTCCGATGACTCGGATTAAGTGAACAAACATCTCTTTTTTAATAAATATTTTCACGATTATTCATATGTACTATAAAATTTGCATTTTTTTTATTCAATAATTACTTTTGTTGCTTAATACCCCATTTTCAATTTCGCGCTTTTGACCTATTTTGATATCGAGTTATACGAAAACACATTTTTTATCATCGAAATAATACATAAATATAAGGTAGACACATAGAGCTATGTAACAGTACCAAGGGAGGGTCATAAAACATTCAGCAATATAAAAAAATTTGTTAGGATTAGATTTTATTTTTGTTGCTTAATGCCCCGTTTGACGGTACTGTTTTTCATTCCCAAATTAATTTTTTCTTTCGAGATAAATGGGAAATCATTTTATTTTCCTGAGAAAATTTGTAGCTTTTCTTTCTTTTTTATTTTTTTTTTATTTGTATATTGCTTTGGCCCATTTGGTTTGGTGTATAATTTAGAAAAGTATTTCGTGTAAAAATACCTCGGCATAGAATAATACATTTTTGATGAAATTAAGGAGAGAGATGGAGTAACTAATGGAAAACGGATGGGATTCTCATTATAATTTTTTATTTGTCCTGAGGACACATTTTTTTTTCAACAGTCGAAAAATTTTCATTTCCGCAAATCTATTTGAAGTCATATTTTCCATCATCATTATTAAAAATGTTTTGAGGGTATCATTACTGGTTCTAATTTTCTTTAGTTCCGTTAAATATGAACTAAGGCTATGCTATACCATCGTTTCCTATCATAGTTGATTTGATTTTTAAAACTAGTATTATCTTATGCAAATGAAATTTTCTTAGCCTCGAAGGTATTATAAGTCCCTTTTGTCTGATGTCATAACAACGCTGCTACATCTCTTTATTGATATAATCTGTTTTGAAATTTTTTCCCATGTCTGAGTGATTTGTCTCCTACTATTTGCATAACATCTACTATTCTACATAAATTCTACATATTTTTTGGTTTACAATTCTACAATCCACCAACCATTTTCTATGGATTTTTCTCATTCTCGTCTTTTACTAACGAATGGCATGGAAAATACCGGCATAATGCAGTGGATAATTAGAAGTTTGAAAATTTTCCAGTCCACATTCTCAGTATATTAAAAGAGTGACAAATACTTTGGTCATCCCATCAATAAAATTGTGATAATTCCCAAGCGAAGCATCCTACTAGTTCGGTATTTAGTACCAAGTGAATCAGAAGATCTGTTAACGGGAAACGTTTAGAATGAATTTTCAAGTTTTCATATTTTATTATATAAAAAGGTGTTTTAATCCCGATAGAACTTGAAATTGTAAAAAATAAAAAAAAAAATTTAATTTTATTGGTGGTGTGAATTAATTCGTAGCGGCGTATTTTTTCAAAAAATTAAAACTTTATTGTGAAAAACTGGTTATTCATTTATTGTCCAATTATTGTCCGTCGCTAGCCTCTACCTTTTCCCATCTATCTGGCAGCATACGGATTCCGCGGCGTAAAAGGACTCGTCTTTTGAGGTGATCCACGAATCAACCCAATTTTTTGATTGGTCGGATGAACAGAAGTGCTGCTCACCAAGGCCATGCGTTATCGATCGGAAGAAATGGTAGTCGGACGGACCAATGTCTGAGCTATATGGCGGGTGGGATAGGTTTTCCCATTTGGGTGCTTCCTAGTAGGTTTTTACAGGCTGAGCAACATGAGGCCGATCATTGTCGTGCTGCAAAATATCTTTGTCATTTCTTTCGACATATTCCGTTTTTCATTCAGTGTGCGGCTCAAACGCATAAATTGTGTTCTGTAACGAGCTCCTGTAATTGATTCGTTAGGTTGGAGCAGCTCATAGTTCACTACACTCAGCTTGTCCCACCAAATACAGTGTATAAGCTTGGGTCCATGAATATTGGGCTTCGCCTTTGATGTTAATGTTTGTCCGGGCTTAACCCATGATTTTTTACGTTTTGGGTTTGTAGTGTACCTTCTGCCGGACCCTCTTAATCTTCAGAAGAAGATTTCACTACAGAGGAGGCCAGGTACCGTGGG
>JANTOP010043212.1:0-10441 GCA_027564815.1 Symmerus nobilis | reverse complement strand
TTTTTGGCGATTTCTCATAGTTGCCGATAAAAATTTTGTTGGACAACTTCAGATTCGTGTTCAGCACCCCAAAAAACCTAAAGTAAGCCACTAAAAACAATTACTCCAGAACTTTCCACTTTATGCCCTTTTTAAACCTATTTTGACTAGGCTATAAATAAGTATGTGAAAGTGCTTTTTAATTTCTTGCGTTAAATACTATTTCACGGGTGTACATAAGGGTGGAATGATTCCTATAAGACATCGGAACGGAATAGCATTTTATGGTACGTTGGAGTATTCTAACCACTTTTGTTGAATTCCAACCATGAAAGTTGGAAAATTATAATGAACTTAGGTTAATTGAAAAAATTATATAACATTCTAATACATATCGAGTATTTCAAAAAAATACTTAATTGAAAGTCCAATTTTTTCAAAATATCTCAAGAATCGTGAAAAAGTTGAATGAAATTTCCAATTCCGCCAATAATATTAGCTTCAAGATTTTTTTTTTTCAGATCACAAAATATTTTAATTTTAGGAGAATTTATGTATAATTCCGTAACTGGTTTACATAAAAAAAATCGCTTTAAAAACGACATTGTCTTGGAAACTGCGCCTATATGGAGGCATCTTCAGCCATTTACAAATGAGATGTGTAACAAGATTGAAACCGGTCGAATAGCTAAAGACATTTGCGGGTATTGTTAAGTATGTTAAGGTTAATAGGCCGAGCGCCTAACTCGAAAAATCAGAAGACCAAATTTACGGTGTTCAATTAGGTGTTCAAATTTCAAAAATTTTTATATAAGTATACCTAAATCCATACATATATTTCAATGAGCTGAATTGAATAAGTGAGTTAGTTGAATGTTAAATCTTAACGTTGAATTTAAGTTCTCTTTACTATGATCTTGATCTACTGAAAATGAATAAATTCACACCTCGAATAAATGCAATCTAGATTATATTATAAAATGCATAACTCGGAAAATTAGAGCCTTACTGGGATTTTCTTACAATTTGTTAATCTCCCTCTCCCTTAAATACTACGAGTGACAAGTTCACATTATAAATTCGACTTTCATCATAGCTTAACATTTTACTTTAATAGGCTCAAAAGTACAATTGTTATGTCGCGAACGGGAAGTGTCAGAAAATCGCTTTTAAAATCCATAATTTAATTAAGAGCTGTACTCTTCATTAGCAAACGAAATTATATATATATTTTCAGTATCTAATTAAAAGGGAATTCATCTTATTAATTAAAATCTGATAATATACTTTATAAATATTAATAGCAAAAAGAACAATTCAATGGAAATTATATAATTTTAAATGATTCCCAATACCAGGTATTTAAGAAGGAGAAAGACCTTAAAAAGGGAATCGCCTTTCCAACATGTTTATCAATAAATAATTGTATTTGTCATTTTTCACCAACGAAAAATGATCCTGACGTTATCATCAAAGATGGAGACATCGTGAAAATGTAAATTCTTATCATTAGATTGCATATATTATAAATCTATAGAAATTTATTTATAGTGATTTGGGTGCCCATATCGATGGATTTATAGCCGTTGCTGCGCATACAATTGTTGTACAAACGGACAAAAAAAGTAAGGTGACTGGACGAAAAGCTGATGTTGTATTGGCGGCTTATTGGGCCGGACAAGCTGCTCTACGGCTACTTAAACCGGGAGGTGGTGTAAGTGGAATAAATCGTAATTTAGAAATGAATAGAATAAATGTAAAGAGTAAATTAATTTAAAAAATAAACAGAATTATGCAATTACCGATTCTGTACAAAAAGTTGCTGAATCGTACAAATGTAAGCCAATTGAGGGTATGTTGAGCCACCAATTGAAACAATTTAAAATTGATGGAGAGAAAACAATTATCCAAAATCCAAATGAAGCACAACGTAAGGAACATGAGAAATGTGAATTTGAATTGCATGAGGTATACGCAATCGATGTTCTAGTTAGTTCGGGCGAAGGATCGGTAATACAAGAAACTAACAATTAACGAAAAAATTTCATTGTTATCCAAAATTTTGTTATTTTAGGGACGTGAAAAGGATACGAAAGTATCAATTTATAAGAAGACAGATGAAAATTATCAACTTAAACTAAAGGCTTCAAGAGCTCTTCTAACTGAAGTAATTTAATATATTAATATTTGTTTAAAATTTTCTTTGCCCATGATGAAAAAAACGCGCTTGAGAAATATCGAAAGGCTTTCTGGCACATTTGTTATATTAAGTATAATTTGTATAAATTATGCTGCCGTATTTGATTCACAATACCGGTAGATATACAAAAGTAAAGGATCGCAATTCGTATCAGTGATTGTAAGATTATGAGATCTGAGGCAATAAATGTTTAAGAAATATTGACTAAATTTTAAAATTGAAATGAATTGATAACAATGAAAACTGGCTACCTTTAATTTCGTTTAAGATAAAAAATAAGCATGGAAATATGCCATTTAATTTGAGACATTTTGAAGAGGAGACAAAGGCTCGTATGGGTGTCGTTGAATGCGTTTCACATAAAATGATAGAACCATTTCAAGTTCTATTTGAGAAAGCAAGTAAGGCTGCTACCAAAATAATTTAATTTTGGTATTAATTATTTAATTTTCGTTCTAATCTAATCTAATTCAACATACTTGATAAATCATTTCTAGATGAATATGTGGCACATTTTAAATATACTGTTCTGTTGATGCCAACCGGTGTTAACCTCGTGACTGGTTTACCATTCCAAACACAATTGTTCGAAACGGAAAATAGTATAACTGACCAGGAATTGAAGGTAATTAAATTCGGAGAATTTTAAAATTTTAACTGCAAGTAAAAGTGACCACATTATACGCTGCTATTACAGTTATTATTTTGTGGTCTCAAATCTTGCAAAATTAAATTGAGAATAATATTTACTTTTCTATTATGAAAATTTGATTTCGTTAAAGAAAACTATTTTTCCTCTACATTTTGTCGACCGCAAAATTATAAATAAAATACAAATTTGTTTATGTTTATTCAGGATTTAGTATCATCTGATCTACGGCCAAGTAAGGGTGCAAAGGGTAAAAGTAAAAAGAAAGCGGATGTAGCTGTTGGAGATGCTGTACCTAATCCAACACCGACAAAGGAAGAAGTGACCCCAGCCGTTGCTACGAAAGCATAGCCATAAATCTGTTCGTCATTTTTTTTATTTTAAAAATCGAACGTTTTGCGTACTCTTTATATAACGACTACAGAAACGATTAAACCAACCAGGCAACCAATTTTGATTTTCACATGATGATCTTTTAAGTTAATCCCCAGTGAATTTTACTATTACTTAAGATGACATTCAATTATAGTGGTAGATGGAATATGTCCCTGTTTTGAAGAAAAGTCATATTTTACAATATGTTTAAACATTTGTGGATTAAACATTAAAAGGACATAATTAAAAATTTTAGAATTGATGTTTTTCTGTTAAGATTATTCCTGCCTGAACTACTTTAATTTCATGAATAATCTTCATCTGAAGCAGTATCCTCTGTTTGTTTTACAGTTTTTGAATTAGTTTTTAAAGTATTGTAACGATTCCAAACAACCAACATTTCCCAGATTTCCTATCAATACAATAAATAAATACTTAATCAAATTTAATATAAAATCTACTAAAAAATAATAGATATGAAAATTAGATAACTAGAAATCTAGGATAAAATTGACCAAAATCATAAAGAATAATAATTTCAATACCTCATGTATTGCTGTACAACCAAGCTCAAGAGAAATTTGAAAGTTGTTGTTTGGGATATTTAAATTTTGTTAAAAAAAAGAGAAATAAAAGTTTCATTGATAACCCTAAATTAATTTCTTTACTTTACCCACTCATACATACTACATTGATTCAAAAATTATAGGCGCAGTTATTTTAATCAAGTGTTCACAAGTTGGTATAATCTCGAATACTCAAAGAGCTCCACACAAAGTTAAATAAGTTTTAAATTTTATGTAAAATATTTGTGCTTTTCTTATCTAACGTAATGACAGTTTCTAAATTTGTTTGAGCTATTCGTGAGCTTTTTTTATATTTTAAATATTTAGGATTAGGATACATCATTGCTTGTAGCGTTGTTATCTAAATCAGTGATTCCCATGCTTTTTTTATGCGGTCCAACCTTGAACTCATTATTTTCAACCCAGTCATATAATAATGCAAACAACAACTGGTGTTTTAAAAAGCTCTTCCTAGTACAGACGTTGATTTCTTAATGATCAGGCGAGTTTACGTTATTTATTGTTTATAATATTATAATTAAAATATTATTATCTATTAGTAAACGACTTCACATTTTTAATTGTATGCGACTCAATTGGGTCGCGATCCCTCATTTAGGAAATGCGCTCTAAACTGAACCGACCGCCATTCATTTTTATAAATTATTTTCTTACAAACTCGTAATGATATTTAATTTGTTATCCAGGACAACTTTCTAAGGATGTTATAAGGAACTTCCTCTATACTTCCTATTGGGAGATGATTTTGATACACAGACTAAAGACGCGGAACATTTAATTCTGTGTGAGTGTAGATACCATTCCCCATAGTGGACATTTTTGGTGATAGCGTGGAAAAGTCTGGAAAAATTAATGAAAAGTGAGATATAGTTACAAATGGTTGGACGCTAATGGTAGGAAAATATTTGAAACGGGTGAAAAAATTTGGAAAATAATTGGTAATTATAGTAGAAGTGTTTAGAACGAATGAATTTAGTTTAGAATGCTTAGAAATGTATTTTTATGCTCATATTCATGCTCTGTTATTGGCTCATGTACAAATATTAAATCTTTGCGTCTTAAACCCGAAATTGTTTTATTTTTTTGTAGAAATTTTGATTTGGGGTCCCTCCTAGCCGCGATTACTTTTATTAGTGAAATGTGGCTAAAATTTCTTAATTCAGAAGTTAACACTAAATGTTCTACTCGCAACAAGATTTATAATTTCGTTTTTCTGCATTGCCATTACCAAAAATAGAACCGAAATAGGGATCGACATTATCAGTAAATTGTTATTTCACGTGGATTTTGCTGAATCAGAACATATTGGAAACGGACTATTTCTAAAGAATGTATTATTAATTTGTTGGAATTATTTTATGCAATCTAATTTACAAGTAAATTATGCAATGATCGCAAGACGTTAATTTATAAACAATGATTATGGAGAAATGGAGTATACTAGGGCTTTATTACAAAATTCGATACAAAATTTACAAATCTGAAAGAAAATGGTTTAGTGTTTGTAAGCCTATTTCATAAAAAAACAACAATTTTACTAAAATTAAAATAGTTTATTCAATATATCTAATTCTACAAGCCGACCGATCGTATAAATTCCATAACAAAGGCTTTTGTATTATTAGGATTGGCTTAATAAAAGGGTAAATCTCTGTGTTCCGTCAAACAGGCTATAAATAAAATAAAATTTTAATTGTAACCAAAGCTCTGTCATAAAGCACATGACCTCTTATTTGATATATTTTTCTGAACAAAAATTAATTTGTACATTTATTTGAAAAAGTAAAGTGGACATCTTACTATATTTATTAGTGAGAAATGTGTTGAAGAAACTTGATTAATCACCGTAAGTTTTATTACATGGTTCTAGAAGATTGGATCGAAACCCAGACTAGATGATGATGAATCGGACAGATAGACAAATTAGTAGAGGGTTATTATACGTATTATTTGTTGGATAGAACATTAATAGTACGTTGACTGCTAGCAGTACTAACAAAGTAACGATCCACAGGATAGTGAGAGTTAATTTGTTTTTATTAAGAATTAAGGATTACGTGTTTTTTAATTTTGGTAACCTAATAATTTGCTAATGTTTTAATATTACGCGAATCGGCGTAGTGACTAAAATCTGTATGAATTCCTTAATTTAACTAAATTAAGTATAGTTTTTACTTTTTGTTTTTACAAATTCATTAATTCTCAGCTGTTATGCATATGTATTCCATTTTTAGTAAAGAAATTCCACAAATTATTTAAGGAATTAAACATTCAATTCTCTCCCCTATTGCAATCTTCACCTAAGCATAAACAAATAAATATTTTCCTAATAGACGAATTGTCTAATTATTAATTTATACACGTGTAGAGAATTTGCACTACTAATCTATAATTATGTATTGTAAATCTGAAGGCAATAAAAAAGAAACAAATAATATTTTTTTTATATTCTATGAATCAATCATACATTTATTTCCATCAACCTATATATACTGCTCATGATCCGAATCTGTTAAATAATAAATACATGAATAATCTAATGTACGAGTACGAGTATAACAGATAATGGGATACAAGGCGATATCGATAGCATGTTATATTATTTATGAAATTTACGGGAAAAGTTGCAAAAGGGAAACCACGTACAGTAAGAAAATGTTCACAATTTTTTGTTATATTTAACAAACGTAACGATTTTGTATTTGTATATATACATACAATTGCCGAAGCGCGTTAATAGGAACGGTGAACACATGAAAGCTTTTTGCACAAGCACACCCATGGAGTTTTCGAATTGTTTGTGGTAATAAAATAGGAAAATTACTTGAGGAAAATTCATTTTCCACCAGACCAGTGCAAAATATAACTTTATCGCGTACGGTTCTTTGGAATAAAACAGGATAATTTTTTTTTATATTGTACAATTTGCTCAAATACATTTACAAAAGAAAGAAGTATCTAATTATTTATTTATGTGAAGAATATACAAATTACTGTGTATTTATAATACCTCCTATCGATGTGACCTAACAATTATTTTTTTATTTGGTTGAATTTTTTTGTTTGATTCAATCAAATAAATGAGCAAAAACACCCCCAAATTAATTCTAATTGGATGAATATTAAATGATTTAATGTTATGCGAGTGTAAATGGTTCTGCTAATAAGGAAAAAATTAATGTTTATTCATATCTATTGAGAAAATGTGGATATTTTATAATGTAAATGTATTATTGAAATGTCCAAATTAATTGCATTAATTATTCAAAAATCAGAAAAAATGATTGTTTGAATTCAAACAGGAGGAAGACAGGGATTTATTATTCAAAATTAGAATTTAAATTTTTATTCCACATACCTTACACGCTCAATACTAATATCATTAATATACCAAACTGGATACTATTATACAATTATGTATACATACACTGCGTACAACCGGGATGCTTGACTAAGCAAAAATTGTTAAATTTTATATAATACAACTTTCCCACACGTCCTGTGAAAATTAGAAAATGCAACATATGAAAATAAGATAATGTGAATATTCAAAATATGTGGGATTTTTGTTGTATTTTCATTACAATACATGTTTATATAAATGTTTAACATTCATTAGTTATATGGAAATTAAACGTAAACATGGCAGGTAATTTTGTCTACCAAACAAAATATTTAATTATTTCCATGTTTTAATGTGATTTTTTTTTTTAAATTCAACCAACCCTTGCTGATGTGTTGATAGTTTTTCTTGCTACTTTAAAGTTTGTTTTTATTTGAGTTTAGAGAAGTTTTTTGCCACTGCATATCGGTTTTCTTTTTTATTTATGGATGTACGAAAGATGCTATTATGCTGTACAGCTTTTTTGCTTCTCTAGAAAAATTGTTTTTGTGAAACTTTTTCTTTCCGAATAATATCATGATTGCTATTTTATATTTTGAACTTTGAAACAATTGTAAAACTATGTATATAAATATATTATAGTATATGGTCCTTAGACTCCTATGTATACTTGAGACATGAACCTTATTGATGAAAAGGGTCATTTGCGTGTTTTGTATGCGTCGCTTTTTATATCAATGTTATTACATTGTTGGCCGTGTGTTAGATAAAATTTTATGTGCGTATTAACCCGATTTGTTACTTTTTTATATGTTTGATAAGAGAGCTTTTTGTCCTTAAGTATATCGTTGTGCTGTTATCATAACTATATAATGAGAAATACTATACCAAAACACGCTTCATTTCCTTAGCCATAATAATGGCTATTATACGAGTATAATTTATTTTTATTGGATCAATTGTCCAAGTTTATTTTATATATACAAAAATCTTTAAATATCATTACCAGAATAATTAAATTCTATCAAAGAATTTAATTTTAAAAAGAAAATAATCAGGATTGTTTTGTAATGTAAATCATTTGTTGCGAGTTTTTAGCGATTTTATTACAGTAAACTCTCCATAAGTCACAATCGCAAGGAACGAACTTTTTATTGCGTGTAGTCGACTTAGGGAATTAATTTAAATTTAAACCGCATATTTTGTATTTTAAAGTTGTCTCTTTTTCTTATTATTAGTTGTTATAATACTGAACGATTATAAAAAAAGTAATGTCCTACAGAATGGTGGAAATTTAGTCGTATATTTACGAAATAAATAAATTTTCGATTTCATTGGCCGTATCTTATAATTAAGTTACAAATATGTTAACACAGAGTTTTCCAAACCGTGGTGTGCGCTTCCAGGGGGGGGGGGGGGCGGGACTTACCAAATTTTGTTGCCGGGTTGACGTGGTTTTTACCTGGTCATGGTCTTTTTTTAAATTTTTTTATAATTATGTATTATTACTTGGTCGATTTTTTTTACCATGTCTGATTTTGTTGAGCAAAGAGTTCAAGGAAGGCCGAAAACAAGTTGAAGACGAAAAGCGCCCCGGACGACCATCAACATCATCCGATGAGAGCCACGTCAAGAAAATCAAAGATGTGGTGCTTAAAAAAATCATAGATGTGAAAGATGTGGTCGTCGACTGGCAATTAGAAACCTTGCTGACGCAGTGGGCATTTCATTTGGATCAACCCAAACTATTTTAAAAGATGATTTGTGCCTCAAACGCCCAATTTTTTAGAAACGCATTACGGGAGATGAGATGTGAATCGTTGCATACGACCCGGAAACATCCAACCAATCGATAGAATATCGTGCAAAAAGTGAACCAAGACCAAAAAATCGAGCCAAAGTCGCTCAAATATCAAGGTCAAGCTAACAGTTTTCTTCGATTATCATTGTTGTGCATTATGAATTTCTCCCGTCGGGGTAAACTGTTAACAAGGAATATTATTTGAGCGTTATGCGTTGTTTGTGTGAAGCTTTTCGTCGGAAACCGAATAAGCCGAATCGAAGAAAGTATTGAGAACCATCCCGGAAAAGGACTTATCTCACTGTTTCGAGGATTCGAGAAAATATTCGCATAAATGAACGTTTTTAAATTTTTAAACAAATTCACCTTATTTTCTGTATTGTTTCATCTAAAGGGAGGGGGGGGGGGGCGCAGGTAGAAAAATTTTGGCAAGTACAGTGTTAACATACAAATTATTTTAAGATAATTACATAACACTGACTTTTTATTCATTATTTCTTGAGTTATATGGTTTTCCTACTTAGGAGAACTTTCACTTCAATAAATCAAATTCTCAAGTCGAACTTCCGATTGTTGGTTAGTGTTTTGCAAAATATTACAGATATTTTTTGAAAGTAAAGTTTTGGCAATAAGCTTCTAATCGGAAACTAACTCAGTTGTAACTTAGCTATAATTAACCTCATAGGTGTACCGTGAGCTCCCAGAATCAACTCAACTCCTAACAACCTAAACCTCTTCAAATTCATTGAGTTTGAATCAGATCGAGATTTCAATACCATTTTTTTTTTTTGAAATGTGAGTTTTGGAACAGTGTCTCGCATATTTTATGGGGAAATGTCCTAAGATAAGAATGGAAATATAACTATAAGACTAATGTAAGTGCTATACATAAATGGGTAGTAAATATATAAACAAGAGGGACACCAAATAAATACTCGACTATCGTAGCCAGGTTCTGGAACTTTTTCTTCAGACAAATTTCTACAATTGAAATTTTAAATTTACTATTAAGCCGTATAACTCCAGCTTGAGCAACAATTAATGTTACTATTTTTTATTTTTTGGATATGTATCTTTATACATAGGAAATAATGTAGGTATTGCATATTATTAATTGGTCCTTAAACTATACAAAACACAATCTACAAACATTTTTTCTAACCAATTATAGGTGAAAACTATGATTTTTCACTGTTGAAAGTTACGGTCGGCGCGATATCTCGAGAAGTTATAAAGATTTTTAAATATTTTTTTATTTAAAATCTTCAGAAATACATTCTCTATAGTCTATCGAGCTGTTTTTTAAATATTTTGTTTTTATCCATTTTTTATGAACCATGAAAGATCAAAATTCTTCATAAAAATTTTTTCGAATCTTGAAAATAACATAAATTACTAATATGAAAGGTTTTTAATAGAATTTATTGGTAAAGTAAACACCGATTTTTTATTAAATTTAAATAGATGAATTACTGGACATGGCAAATTACCTAAACACTTATTGTGT
>JANTOP010043201.1:0-10443 GCA_027564815.1 Symmerus nobilis | reverse complement strand
TATTTTCTTCAGGTGTTGGTTCCAGTTCAGTTTAGAATCAAGGATAACCCCCAAATATTTGGTTTCCGTAGAGAACCCAATATGTTCACCATAGATGGATAGCAATCTTAAATTGTCTATTTTCTTTCTATTGGTGAACGTAACGATGTTGATTTTCTTAGGATTGACCCGGAGTCCCTCCCCTTCACACCAATTTTGTATAATCGATAGGGCATACTGCAATCTATCACAAAGTGTGCTTACCACTTTGCCCCTAACGATTATTACTAGGTCATCTGCGTACCCAATAACTTCAAAACCATTCCTGGACAGGACATTAAGTAGCTCATCGACTATCAGAGACCATAACAATGGGGATAATACACCCCCCTGTGGACAAAGCCAAGAGATACACGTGTATCTCCGCGAGAAAGCTGTCGAGGTAAACTGGCTAGAAAAACTGGCTCTAACATGATGGGGTATCTTCCTATAGGAACGAGCATTAAAGGCTTAAGATTCTCGATTATAATGTCCCGTTCGTTACGCACTTTACGTTGTAATACGCGAGACTGATAAGTTCACATCACACCATCAGGTTAAAATATTTTAATCATTTTCATCAGTCTGGTATCCATTCAATACCAGCTTGATGAATATGATTAAAATATTTGAAAAATCTATCAATTCGGTTCATCAATCCGTCAGTCAGTACGATCAGTCTAGCCACAGTCATAGACTGAACTTACGGCATACTAATCGTGTAACCTCCGTCTATATGTAATGACAAAATGCTACATGCTAGATCCTAAATTGCTTCTGCCTAGACTCAACAAAAA
Organism: Symmerus nobilis; assembly: GCA_027564815.1. Classification (NCBI taxonomy): domain Eukaryota; kingdom Metazoa; phylum Arthropoda; class Insecta; order Diptera; family Mycetophilidae; genus Symmerus; species Symmerus nobilis. The sequence goes on along the minus strand of JANTOP010043201.1, from coordinate 9,628 downwards.
AGAAAATGCTGGAACTAGCTTGAAAACCCCTAAAATGGTAGCACAGTAGGTTAACCAAATAAAAACTGTTGAAATATATACTTGACACCTTCATAGTTTAAGTAACTCACTGGGTTTCTGTATGAAACCTATTGAAACGTCAGATTGTATTAATTGTTACTATTTTGTTTGTTCCTTTCTATTGTAATAAAGTTTTTCCTACTTCGCAATTCATAATTATCTTTATCTGCTCGACAGAAACCTTAGCCCCAGTCCCAAAATTGATAGTCATTCAAATTTAATAAATCTAAGAAATTCGTGATGCTTACCATATCGGCGTAAGAAATCAGGAAATCGTTCTATGTTGACAAGATTCTAACTTTATTATGATTTGACAAACTGTTATTTTTAACTGTGCTTCTAAATGTTTAGGAAATGACTAAAGTTCAGTGTTTCCCAAATTGTCAAGTGCCAGTTTCGAATCGGAGGCCATCAAAGCCTCTGCTTCTAGGTTTGGATTTGAAATTATTTTGGCTAACTGGGTTCATCTGGCCGCCAGTAGCCAAATCTTATAGTTTTTAACGAGGAAACAGCATATCTCGAATATAGGATGCCCCGAAGGTGGTGTTCTATCCCCTGGCGATTTTACGCGCTTAATACTCTCATCTTCTGCGAGCAATTAACCCTAACGGGGCTCTCTCTCTGTAAAGCTAAATTTTTATTCTCGTATAGAAAAGAAATTACCAAAAGCTAGAATGATCCTATGGCAGTGCCGTAATTAAAATTAGGGTTAATCAGTCCAAGAATTTTTGAGTCAGGAACCCAATGATATTTTTGTTTGCCCCACGGTCATTGCTTGACTTAATTCGGCCGAAGCCGATTTGCTGTGTTGCAAGTTAACCTGTCAAAAGTAATACCCCCTCAATGGTCCGAAGAAAGGTCTATATTGGATAGACTTGAGAAGTTTCATAGTGAAATTTCATCCACACCAAACTTCCATAGAGACACATTGTTCAGTATACATTTACGTCAGTTATGCTCTTAATTCAAAAATCAGCTTATCGTATCAAAAAATACCGCAAATGATTTTAAGCGAAGCAAAGAGATTACACTTAGTGATTTCTCTGCAGAGACCAATTAACCGTCTGTTCCGCATAGATTGTGCAATGTAAAAGATACTGCAGTCACTCCACTGCCCCGTTATCCTTTAGCTTTGTAAAGACTCTACGGACGAGTTTTATAAATAATATATGACCTGGCGTAGCATTTTTAAAAATTGACACATAAAAAATATTAAGAATAGCCAACTTGCCTTTATTCTATCTCTAAGAATGAAAGGATTAAATTATAATATTTTTGTATCAACTTGGCTCATCGATAATTTATTTGACTGCTCTCTCCGCCTTTGTTTACGACCTAGACGAAATAGAATTATTCAAATTTTAACCGAATTTAATAAATGTTATTGATAGTACCAGATGCTGAATACAACCTAAAACGTTCAGTACATATGTCACCTTCATACGGTGTCACGCCGATGATTTGACATATGTGCTGGTAATGAAGTTGCCCGAACCTTCTTATGACAATACGAACAAGAAACTAGTTCTTCTCTGTGGGCGTACATTAAATGAGCATTTAAAACACCACGAGTCTGAAATGATTTGTCGCACTTGTCACATTTGTAATTTCTCAAATTTAAATGAACCCCGTTGATATGAATGCGTAAGTTTACTAACACTTTAAAGGTTTGATTACATATATCGCACACATACTTTCGTTCCTCTCCGTCAACATGACTACGTGAAATGTGATTATTTAATGTTTGCGGTGTCCGAAATCTCTGATTACAAATTCCACATTGATGTAATTTAGGTTTATCGTTAGTTTGATAGTTAGTTCGAACTGTTTGTTTCATATGCACAGTTTCGATATGTTTTTTAACCGCCATTTTAATCTGGAAACGTCTATCACACACATCGCATACGAATGGTCGTTCACCAGTATGTGACCTAATATGTGAAAGTAGCGTCCATTTTGTTCTTAACCGTTTCTCGCAATACTCGCATATATATTTTTTGTACGCTGTAAATAGGAAACATTAGCTGATAAATATAAGCAGAATTGCTGATATAAAATAGCAGAATGTATATAATTTACTCAGCTTTTTTTATGAGATGAAAAACATCCATTACCTTGAAAGGCTAAAAAATTGGAAATACACTTTTGAATATGAACAATTAAATTTATTTTAAAATTTCTTACATTTCCCACATGTATTGCACAAGTATGGTTTCGCTCTGGTATGCAAATTCTCATGATTTCTTAAGTGACCTCCTCGTTTAAATGACTTATCGCAATACTGACAGTTAAATAGTCGACGCGGCCCATGCAACTTTGAATGCAGGTTTAAATGTCATTGGGTGCGAAAAGAACGACCGCATTGTGGACAAATTATCGGACTTGGATGCACTTGATTGTAATTATCGGTCAATTCAGTTCTCAATTTGAAATTACGATCGCATTTCATGCACTGATGATTACCTGTCAAATAAAAAAAGCTTTAGGAATCAATAATCAGTTAGTTTAAATGATGTTAAGATGACTAATTAGTTATACCTATTAAGCTAACTTTTCAAAATAAAGCGAACAGCGGATATCGATATGCTGAAACCGTACCGGCAAGAGTGGTACATTGCGTGAAGCCTACAGCTTCGGTTCAGTTTATCAATAAAAAAAAGAAGTATCTCTCCAATTCGAAGCTGCAGACAAATCTAGAAAATTCCTCTATGCGATGAGAGTCTACTACGAATTCAGAGAACATCTCTGAGTTCTATCCTTCCTCCATCTTACCAGGAAAATCTTTGGGAACGACGGGAAAAAGTGTGGAAAGTGAGGCGATAATATCGGGAAAGTCAGGAAGTCGGACATTTTAGGATTCGTTTTAGGAAATAGCGAAAAGATCAGAAAAACTTACCAAATATTAGGATTTTTCGATGAAAAGTTGGAAAAGTTAGATGAAAGTAGGAGAGAAAATGTCAAAGACGTTGTGAAAATGGCAACTATTGATTAGCAAGCGACTGAATTTTTGGTCCTTCTACGGCTTTTTCCAGACTTTCCGAATTTTGTACGATTTTTACTGACTATTTTCATTTTTCCTAGAATTTTTATAAACTTTTCTTACTACTCTCCGACTTTGCGAAATTTTTCCGAACCAGACGTTTCCAAACTTTTTCTAGCTACATTCTAAATTTCCGTTGACTTGTTATGACTTTTCATAACTTTTCTCAAATTTTTAACGACTCTGTTCGAATTTCTAGACATTTTAACCGATTATACGGAATATTTTATGTATTTCCTGTACTATCACCGATCTGTTCCCTACTTTCCTACAATTTTTCACGATAATTCCCGAATTTTCCCGAACTGTCTGAATTTTCAAAAATTACAAAAGGGAATATTTCAAGATTCTTCTGCATATTTTTATGTCAAGTTTCTAGAGAATTTTGATTCATTTTTGTATTTAAGAATTCCCGAAGTTCCCGACTTGGTAAGAAAATTATAAAACGGTGAATATTCAAAGAAACGGGTTTCCCAAATTACGATTGTTTATTAAGTAAATTTGGGCTGAAATTTTAAGTGAGTTAATTAGGTATATCGAAAAATTAATTTCAGTATTAATTTGAAGCTATAAACTTGAAAAAATCGTTGATTTTCTTCTACATTCTTCAATGAATTTTCTCGGTCTTTATTGTCATCAACCTACTGACATTAAGATATTGATTGGTCGCCCAAGTCATCACCTATTTGAATATATTTGAATTTAAGGGGTAATTTTCATCCAATATTAACAAATTTTAATTAGTTCTCAATTTGGGCGATAGATGGAATCGTTCTATCTCAATTAATTTGGCGTCAGTAGCGGTTTACGAGATGTTTATTATAAATTTAGAACCGAATTTATTCAGTAGGTAGTTTCTAAAATGAACGAAATTGTTAATTCAAATTAAGCTATCTCAATATTAAGGTTTAATTCACCTTCATTATGAATTAGCATGTGCTTCCTTCGTTTTAGATATGAGTTAAATGATTTCTGGCAAATTCCACAATATTTAGTAAATTTATAATTAGTCATGGAATCTTTAAGACTCCTTTTTAAAAACGATTCTGTTATTAGTTTCTGTATCGATGAAGAAAGTGTTGGTTCGGTCCACTGAATCGAATTAATTTCATACGAACCAGAGTTATCATCATTTCGTTGTTCCTCAATAATTTCGTTCGGTTCGGATAGATTTGATTCTGGAACCGGTTGTGGTTCCGGTTTCTTACATATATTTCGGTGGTCCAATAACATTTTATATTCGGAAAATGTTGCTTGACAATCATTACATTTATATTCTATATCCTGAATGGAATCAACCATTTCAATTTTACTAAAATCAATAATCTGATTATTCGACTCAATGTCTTTACTACCAACATTCGAATCCAACGTATGGATTGATTCGACTTTTAAAAATTCAAAAGTAATATCATCAAAATGATGCATCGGATCAATTGTATCATCCAAATTATTTGTTTTCACATCTCGTTGGAAATAATTCTGTAATATGTATTGGGCTCTGATAGCCTGTAGACGAAATTGATTAATCTGCTCCAATCGACTAGCACAATTAGTACAAATATATTGTGGAAGTCCATCATCTCGATATACCTGCAAGGAAATGTTTAAATTAATTATTCGTTATAAAATAAAGGGATCGATATACCTTCAAATACATACGATCCAATTCGACAAAATCCGTTTTATAATTATCCACGATCGTGTCCGAAAACAAACTGATCCTTGCTTCATCTGTTTTCATCGACCGAACGCAAACACGACAAGTATCTGCCAAATCGGTGGGAGATTTTGATCGTTTCTTAATCCATTGTAAGGATGGAAAGTCCGATCGTTTATTATGGAATAGAAGCAATTTTTGTTCCTCAACAGGCAGTGCATTTGTAAGGATTTGCTTAAGAAGGCTATCCAATTGCTTAATTCGTAACGATACCAAAGCAGTAGTCTTCATTTTTATCTGGTTTTCATAGAGACCATTTTTGTCCCTGGCAACAACTTTTTTTGGCTTGACATTCTCTGGAATTACTTCCGTCGACTGTAATATAAATAATGGTGAAACGGTGAAGCTTTAAGTGGGATTGGGACCTACTTATCTACCGCCTTCTCAAATACTTCCATTAACACACACTCACTAGACATATATCATTTACTTTCGCGGGGAGGAAGGACCACCGTGACCTACACTGAATAGTCTATTAGATGATCTAGACCAAAACGTAACGGTGACGCAACGAAACTTCTATAGTTAAAGTTTGTTATAGGAATGATGCGTAAAGAGGCAGTTAGGTACTTCTATTTGGGTCGTAATCTTCCAAAAGTGGAGTTATTGGATCAGCAGCGCGAAATTTACGCCTTGCTACAGGAACCACAGTGATAAACCCCAAACATGAAAAATGCGCTTAAGCGTTCCATTGTCCTTTTGAATGAAGAACCATTCTTTGCTCACCTAATCTAATTATCTCGAACAGACACAAATAGGTGTTCTCCGAACTTAAACGATTGATATTTAATAATCGAATTTTGTTAGCACGCATCCCAAACTTAAAGTTTTCATTGAGCTTTTAAGCTTTCGCAGTGCATTTGTGGGATCATTTTTTGATAAATTTGAATACGAATTAATAGATGTCAAAATGTATATAATGGCATATAAATGGTTGCAAATGTTTGCGACCTGACGTCATCTTGACGTCACAATTTGTTGCATATGGTTGCATATCGTGTACTACCGTAATTCTTGCTGTTGCATATGGGTCGCAAGCGTTTGCAACACATTGGCATAATTTTTATGTGCTGTGTACTACTTGATTGCATATCATTTGCGACCATATGCAACCATTTCGGCCGATGATTGCATATGAGGTTGCATATCAAATATATGCGATAGCTCGCACTTTTACCGCCGCACATTTTTTGAAAATTTTGAAATTATTAATTGGTGTGCAAGGAGACTCAATATGGCCGTGTGGTAATCATTTGGCAGACACCATGTGTAATTATAAGGCATGATATAGTGAAAGTAATAAGAGAGAGGTGTAAGTGTGTTGCGATGTTGAAGGTATTAAGCATAAGTGTATTTGCTGAATCCTGGTATTAATTTTTGATTGTCAGCGCTATTAATGGTGGCACAAACGTGTACGACACATCATGCAATTACACCCAGTTCACCAATAGGGTATATGGTAAGGGCAGTTAGTGTTTCTCCTCAATGTTTTAGCTTTAATTTAGTACTGTAGAGTTCCCATGTATAAGGATTAGTAAAATGGTTTTTAATAAAATCACCTGATGATAAATAATAAATGGTTGCATATGTCGCGGTGTACTAGGAAGTCGCATATATATGCGGACTTGCTCTGGTCGCAAAGGGTTGCATATGGGGTATACGGGCATTTTTTTCAAACCGTGTACTACCTCTTTTTTGTGGTTGCAAAGTTTGAAGCCGCATTTGCAGCCATGTCATTTGCGACCACCTTGGTTTCATATAGGTTTGCGGCTTTTGGGACAAAAGTTGCATATCGTGTACTACCCAAATTTAATCGTTTGCAACCATGTTAAATAATCAATATTTTCTCGTGTACTATGAGCTTACAATTTTATTCAAAATTTGGAAAAGATTTCGGTGACCTCGTAAGTTCATGTGGAGCTTTCAGTTGGAATATATTGAGTTTCGTTTCAGTTAAATTATTTGGATGGAAACGAGGTGTCAATACGAATAAAATTATGTCCCAAACCAAAAGTATTATTTGGGCTTTTAAGCTTTCGTGGAGCTTTTGTACGAAAATATCAAATTTGATTAAAATTAGATTATTCGGAATAAAATTTGATTTGAAAACGTATAAAATGTTATTCGAAGCTCTTAATTTTATTCGGAGCTTTTGTCCGAACATTTCGAGTTTCGTTAAGGATCTCTTGTAGGATCGTTTTCGATTTAATTATTCGGATTAAATTTAGATTTCCCAACGTATAAAATTGTATTAAAAACTTAAAAGGGAACTTTTCGAGGGCCCGGAGACTCAAATCGGGCCTGGGCCCCCGAATAGCTTAACGCGGCCCTGTTTCCATTCGAAGCAATTTTCTTAGGTTTTATGCTTCGAAAGGAAATTCCCCAACTGTACACAGAGCCAAACATAATCCTGGCTGAGAGAGAGACAGACCGCTAAACCACCGCCTATTCCTTGGGATAGTTACTCCTGGACACGGTGTACTTACCATATTTTTGTAAAAGAATTAAATATTTTGAATTGAACCGATCACTTTATTCTGATTTAAGAAACTGTCATTTACATCCAGCTATTCCCAATCTTTTCGTTTTTAATTGTTCAGTGTTCCTCAAACAGATAAGTGAAGCCCTACATTCAGCAACAACCGATTCTATGGATTACAAATCGTTTTAGTACTTGACATACTGTCAAACAATATTTACATGTCAGTGGCTTATATACAATATACAGATATGACAAATCAATATTTCTGATATCAAATGATCACCAAAATGACTGGGTGTGTAGCTACTAACTACATCCAAGAGATTTAATTTATATTTCGTAGATGGAGTGACGGGAGAATTTGCCTGCCCTCCTCTTCTCATCATATGATCTGAAACAAAAAGACCGTCATTCCGAATAATTGAAATAAAACGATAATTAAACATTACATGTTACGAGAAATGTCATTCACCTCGCATGTCACACTGACATCGCTTTTTGAACGGTATGAACTTTCATATGACGGATTAATGAATTTCCCCTGCTAAACTTCTTGACACAAAGCAAACATTCGTATTTGCATTCCTTCAGATGGATTTCGGTTACATGCTTATTTAAATTACCGCGCTGATTAAACGTTTTCTCGCACACATCGCACTTGTACGTTTTCAATCGTAAATGTACACTATTGATGTGACTGCGTAAATATGTGGAACGTTTAAATGATTGATTGCAAGTCGGACATACGTATTTTCGTTCCTCCTCTCCCTCATGACATTCTAAGTGAGTGGTAAGCGACGCTTTTAATAGAAATCGTCTGCTACATATGTTACATTGATAATGGTTGTCGGCAGCTTCGCTCGTTCCTATCCTATTCTTGTAACCGGGGAGATGGGCTCGTTCTATATGCTTTTTCATCGCAAACTTCATAGTAAATCTCTGGTCACATAAATCGCATACGAACGGTTTCTCACCGGTGTGACTACGAAGATGTTTGATCAGCACACCTTTTACAACAAAACATTTACCGCAATGTTCACATCCGTACGAATTATACACTGAAAATGATAGAAAGTTGTCTCAGAACAAATAATGTTACAGAGTTCGTCTTACATTTATGTGATGGGTCACATTTCATACGGTGCTGAGAAAACATACCATCCGATTGAAACGCTAAAATTAAAATTAAATTAACAAATAGAAGAGGTAATGATTAATGACTAATGACTCACTTTTCCCGCATGCTGTACATAAAAATGGTCTGGCACCCGTATGCGTATTCTCGTGATTTTTCATATGATGTAGTTGAGTAAATGTTTTATCACAATACTGACATTTATATCGTCGCTGAGGATTATGGGATAATTTTAAATGACCTCCTAGTTTTCCTTTATGTTTAAAACTACGATTGCATTTCGGACAAATATACGGACTTGGATGTACTTCGTTGTAATGCGACGTTAATTCGCTTTTAATTTCGAAATAACAATCGCATTTTAAACATTGGGGTTTACCTGGAAAAATGAAGAAGTTGGGTAGGTTCCTTAGGTCGCCCACTCCCCAGCAGTCGTTCATCAAAATATGATCAACGTCAGAATTGACCCATCACTGGTTCGCAATGGTCCGAAGGTCGGCCATCTTCAATTACTAAACATAAATTTCACAGTTATAATGAAAGTGGTCTGGCTCCTGCTTTGACTGAACTTAGAAATAATAATTCCAAAAATTGGTGGGCTACGAGATATAGGGTTGGTGAACGGCCAAGACGAATACGGGACCTGTGCCCAAACACAGGCAAAGCAATTGCTCCAAATGGTTGCAAGAATTTCTACGACATCCAAATTGCCAGCCTGCAGATGTTAGTGTCTTTAAACCACTTAAACACGAGTCATCCATTTAACACCTAATCCGCCAGTGGCAAGCAGATAACTTAACCAGCAGCAAATTCTCTGAGCTGTCTTAACAATCCCACTATCCCTCGATCAATCGGCGAACAAAGAAAATAAACTGGATTTAATTAAACTGATAGATCTTAACATTAGAGAGTCGCCAATTATTAAACGACTATGTAGCGCACAACACGCTTACTGCAAAGGTAAGTCTGTAGTAACAGCACAACACGAAGTGGTGAATGCCATCGAGCCAAAGAGCCAAAGAGCCTACATTACAAAGAATACACTCTGGCAGCCTTCCTCGATATAGAAGGGGCTTTCAACAATTTAGGAGCTCACTCTGTTCGGAAGGCCCTCAGGTGTTTCCAAGTAGATGACTTCCTCATACAGTGGATCAATCAAATGCTTCTCAGTAGACAAATTGAATCCACTTG
>JANTOP010043190.1:0-10444 GCA_027564815.1 Symmerus nobilis | reverse complement strand
TAAAAATTACATATCGCATCAATTGTAAAACCGGCAACCTAACGTGTATCAGTGTGTTAGTAATGTCGGCTAGCTTTGGGCTGTTATAATGTTGGTTTTGATTCAATTGATCAAAATTTTAAAGCTTTTTTTTTTGAAAAAATTCATTTATTTGAAAGCATTTTTATTCAAAATGTGACGTGTAGGAGAAAAACTAATGATGCCATCGTGTTCAGCATGCCCGAATTATCAAAATCCACATAGTCTGTTCTCATTATTTTTTAGTGTTCTACAGTGTTACCTATCTCTCGGAAAATACCAAATTCCATTGCAAATATGTCAATTTGTCACATTAACCAGCAAATAATTTTTTTTTTGGTCAACAAACTAAAAGATAACTTCCATTCCAAGAAGAAAATCCTTGATTATCCATAACAGTTAACATAGTGTGCGCCAAACCAAATAAGAATGGAATTGTTTAGAGAATAAAATGTACGATAGTGACAAAAATATGTTTCCGTAGTGTAAAATCTTAATGCCTTACCCAAACCAATTGCAATCTTTGGTGTTGAAAATGATATTAAATGAGAAAAGTTTGGGTTTTTGATGTGATATGCCATTTTTTCATACACTATGCATTGCAAAACATCAACACAAAATAACATACCGAATGGAAAACAAAGAATTAAAAACATTAAAACCCCCTTAGTTAGATTTATGAGTGCTGATATGATGTTTCTCGTCTACAAAATTTATGATGATGTTTTCTTATAAATCATTTTCATATCTACGAGACGGACCCAAAAATATGTTTCCGTTTTTTACGTAAACTTGAAGTAAATTGCTATTATTTATGTGTTCAAGATTATACATGAATGTTGAAAATTGTATGTGGGGGGTGGTGGCATGTTATTAAAATGAAAAGAAAATTATTATTTGATACAAAATGTTAATTTGTAGTTTCAATGATAAATAAATTAAACTTCAATTGATTTTTGGCAAATATGGTACTCCAGGTAGCATTTTCATTTTATCAACTCATTGGTGGTTGTGAAATTATTCTAGATTCTTACCATCAATCTGAGTATTCCGTATGCAATGAGAACTTCCATAAACTTACCTGGAAATATAAGAAATAACAAAAACATATTATATTAACGATGTATAAAATATGAGTCTAAAAAGTGTTAATTTTCATTGCCTGATATTCTTACACCTGACAAAATTATATAAATGCCATTTACGATAACTGATAAAAAAACATTTTTCAGCAAAAACACAAAAAAATGGCAAAATTTTCCTTTGATAACAAATTATAGTGACTCATGTGTACAACAAAATAAATTATACAAATAAAAAACCGATATGCATGTTTCATTGAACTAATTAACATTGTAAATTATATTCAAACTAAATATGTATATATGCGTAAACACAATGTTTGAAGTTGAGGACGTAAAATAAAATGAATAGGAATTTCCCGAATGCTCATTGAAATGTATTAGGGAACATTCAAATATACACATAAATAGTGCTGGGAGATTAAATATTAAATGGATTCAAATGACTACTAACTTAGAACACTTTATTATGGGTACAAAACGCAAATAACTAATCTAAAAGCCACCGTGCAAGTCTCGTCAAGCAAAATGTGTCAAATAGGAAAATAATATCGATTTTGATTGACTTTCACCGGTGTAAGACTTAGCCCAATGTAAGAAACATCAATCAAAATTTACATGAGATAGAAAGAGATGCAAATAGAAAGTGGCGAATAGTGTGGAATAGTGTAGTCAAACAAACTCGACATAAGTTACTACTTTAGCGCTCCCAAGAGAATCCTGAGAAAATAAAAATACTTTAGTTTAGATATAATATATACGATAAGTGGCACTAATTTTTCTGTTAACATTTATGCCTACAAAAAGAATTCACACATTACTATGAAATTATTTGATAAAAGCTTGATCTATCATCGGGAATAAATCAAACAAATAATTATAATTATTAGGATTAAGATCATAGTCACTGTAATTTGACAGTACTACATCCTAACCGCACGTGACAAACAGAAACATAATTTAAACAGAAATCTATGTGAACGGCAGATGAATTTATTAAGTAAAAGTGATCATCTAGCCGTCAATTGAAAAGTCCCAACAACAAAAGCTTTTGTTCTGTTTAATTTAGTATTTACCCATATCCCCATGATAAGATATGGACACCGCAGAGGAAAAAAAGCTTTGAATAAATGATTATTGAAATGAAATTCATGTAAAGCGGGAGGATGTGTGTGGAAAAGCGCATATCAGTCAACATAAATGCCAAATTACCATTTTTCATGATATCAGGCCGGAAAAAAAAAATTTCATTGCACATATAAAACATCATTAAATGAACATCATCGTAAAGATAAATGAAATTCCGCAGGTAGCGAATACGAAGCGGGGGGTTTGACTGGCATGTTAAAATAGTTGAAAATTGTTGACTATTTAGTGGTACGATTTATAGTAAGCTTTTTTCCGTATAACAGCCAATGTCAAATGGATCGTTTCATTTGGAACTGATAGTCAAGTGAATATAGGTATGTAAAATTGTATGACTTTATATGAATATGGGAATGGAATTGATGTAGATGTATTTTTTTTTTTTTAATTTTCCTACTTTACAATGATGTGTTGGCGCGGCGTGTATATGCATTTCGTGGTGCATCTATCTTGTATGTTGGTATCCATAGATGGATAGAAAAGCAAAACATAGAACGAGATATGCATGACATGAATGCATGTTGTACATATTTTGAAAGGACAAAAAACGCAGAAACCAAACAAACATGATGCGGCAGGTATAATTGAGTTGTTTTGCCCGGAAGGGAATATCATTATTTAGGTATAGTATACGGTAGGATTATGAAACATTTTTTCATTCTGTTGTTTATGTTTAGTTGTTTTTGTTATTGCGAAATTGAAAAATAGTGAGCAATAATATTGATAATTATGTGAAGCCAATTACTTTAATTAACTTGTATTATTTACTGAATGATAAACTAACCTTCCGCATCCTATGTTCTACGTATCGCTCATAATATAGCAAGACAAATCTTTTATAGATTAAGACATTAAAAGATTTACTTCCATTCTCATACTTAATCAGTAGTTACACACAGCTAATAACACAGTTGTACACTAAAAAAAAAATGAGAACAGACTATGATTTTGATAATTCGGGTATGCTGAACACGATGGCATCATTAGTTTTTCTCCTACACGTCACATTTCAGAAAAAAATGCATCCAAAAAAGTGCATTTTTTCAAAAAAAACCTTTCAAATTCTGATTAATTGAATTCAAACTTATTCATAAACCAGAACTAAATCATATTTCATACGAGAAATACATTTATATACAGGTATACCCCCTATGACATGGTTAATTCGTAGCGCATTATATGGAAATCGAAATCGAAAAAATTAGATATATCGAAAACAAAATTGAATTGCGAGCAAAAATATATGGAAAAATCGTCATATTTCTACCCAATTTTCTCAAAAATTTGACGTGTAGGAGAAAAAATCTGAGAATCAATGAATTATATTTCAAATTTTATACTTTTAGCTATTAGGATGTTATCTAAAAAACACATCTAGCTAATAGTTAAATCAAATTTAAAGTGTTGCATTAGTGGTCGAATTGGTGAAAAGAGTAGGGGAATCTGGGGCAAAATGTTAAATTTTCAAAACCTTTAATATGCATTATCTTCTGAACTGTAACAGTTGCAGAGCTGAAATTTTGACTATAGAGCTCTCGGTACCAGAAACAAACGTCCATGTGCCATTTAGCTTAAAGTTGAAGTGGACATAACCTTGAGTGTGTTTTAACCATGGCATGGCCTTGTAAATGATTACGCTACCGGAAGTTTCAATTTTTGAGGACTTCTTTGGACATATTCTTATCAAATTACGTTTCTTAGGTAATTTGGGTACGCTGAATATGAATCTGAAACTGTTTTCTGTATATTCTGTCTTGTTTAAAAAAAATTATAAAATTCGGGTGGATCGGTAAAAAAATCATAAATTAACGATATGGGGCACATTGATAGGATTGAGGTTGGGGAACTTTTTTTTGTTAAAAAAAATAATCAAATTCGGGTGGATCAGTCAAAAAATCATAAATTAACGATATGGGGCATATTGTTAGGGTTGAGTTTGATGATGATATGATGAAAAATGATAACATTCGGGTGGAATTTTTTATCATCCCCAAATGTCCCTCATATCGTAACTCAATATGATAAAAATGCTTCTAGCTATTTCAGTATAATTAGTTGAACTAAGAAATATTTCAGAAAAAGAAGAAATATTTCCAAAAACCTGAAATAAAAATCGTCTGAAATAAAATACTATTGCACACAGCGAAATAGCGGTGGTACGAAATAAAATATTTTATTTCCAAGTTATCCATATGAAATAATTAGTTCAAATAACTATTTCATGTTTTGCGTGAAATAAAAATTAATTCAAATAATATTTCCAAAAGTGACTATTTTCAAATAATATTATATTTGTGATATTCTCGATGGTCGAGGGGAAATAAAATATTTTATTTCGCTAGAAATATTTGAACTACTATTTCTCCCCAGCTCTGATTATACTTAGCAAGAATCTCGGATTACTGCTATATATGCTCAACTAGACAATCTGAAAGTCATAACCGGATTTATGGTAAAAAAATATATATTATTGAATGTCCTCAGTCCATAGTTCTCAAATATATTATCACCCTGCATAATATTTGTAAAATAAATTGTATCAACACACCCCATACGCCAAAAATTTAGATTTAATATTATCCTGATGGAGAATGTTGGAAGAGGTCCAGTCAAAAATGGACATAAAATTATTTGACATATTGACAGCTTTTCTTCTTTAAACATTATAAATTTTTCACTTCACACATCAAATACACACCTTATACCTCTATATATGTACAACACATTACGTGTCATGGACATAGGTAAATAAAAAAACAAAACTTATGATTTCGTAATACAAAGTTGTATTCCATATTTTCCATATACAAAAAGAACTTTTATACCCAATAACTAAGACGAAATGTATCACATTGAGTTTTATATCCATTAATATGTTTAAATTTACCACCCATCAAAATTTTCTATTTTCATATATGAGAAATGAATCACAAGAGGACAACGTTACTGAGGATGAGTTGGATAGCTGGACTATACTGGACAAGTCACTACCAGTTTTTCACTTTATTTTTTGTGATGGGATATTTGTAGTTACAATATAGATTGACAGGGTGATTTACTGGTATGATCAAGGGATAGATATGAAATGGTGGTAAGGGGTGTGTGGGAGATGAAAATAGATGAGACATTCTCTGCATATGACATCGGTTCGTATTTGAGAAGAAATGTTTATACAAGTATTATATAAATTGTAGAATAAATGACGGTTATTGACGGATAGAAAATTTGCATCCCCTTTGAATTTGTCACTCTTTTAGAATGTCCATATTATACTTAAACAAAATAAATTTCATTCTGGAATACATTTTCTTCCTATATTTCCTTATTGTAATAATAATATAATATTATTTACCTAGTCCATATGAATAAAATTTCCCCGAAAGTTTCCATTTATTGACAGTGAAGCTTTAAATTATGATTCATATATATACGGGTATAATTTATGAAAATATGGAATTTTGTGAAGTCGTTATAATTAAATAATCATATTAAATAATACACATTTTGTAATATTTTTTACTTTAATAAAGTACATAGCATCAGATGGACTTTAGTCTTATTCTACTTACCATTTTAACTTGATCTGAACTTAACATACTCATGGTTTTAATTTTCATTTATTTAATTCTAACAGACAAATCTCATTTGGTAAAATATTGCTGTTATACAGTATACTAAATTGCTTTGATATAAAATATTTTCCTAATCTCCTACCGAAAAGGATATGTATTTTACCAAAAATCTTTGACATAATCCTTAGTTTGTCAGAGATAAAAATTGTATATTATGACCGGAAGGAATCCATATCCATACAAGAATATTTTCTAAAATTATCAAAAATAGAAAACATGTCGTAATCGTATAATCATAAATCTATTTTCTACCTTTCTTAAAATCAAAGAGATTTTGTTGAGAAGTTTAACTTGCTAACTGAAGATTACTATTGAGTAAAATATACCAATTTAGAAAATCCTTAAACATTTTTTATAGAACTTTAAAGAGCGAAAAAAACGTGAAAAACGGTACCGAAAAATTGCATGTCCGTCATTTTTTAATTTTCAACTTTTTATTGATATTCTTAGTACAACCTCCAACAAATATTATACAATATATTTTTTTAAATTTTTGGTTTTTAGTTTTCAGATAATTTTTACAAGTGCTACAGTGGAGATCGATAACCCTTTTTGAGACGATCACGTTGTAACACGTATAAACAATTCTCATGATCTAATTATTCTTAAAAAATTTCCTTTTGTATTTTATAACTCAATAAATAAGTGTCAAAAACTTTAAGTTGTTTATTTACTTCCTTCTATGAAAAAAAGTTCGATCAATTTATTTTTTGGTCGCTTGATGAGAACCTCCCCTTAAATATCTAACTTAGCATATATAAAAGTATGTTGGATATTTAGGATTATGTATAATAGAGTTCGAATTCAGAACCAAATCCTAATAAAGTATTGAATTATACAGCCATTCCATGCGGGAAGAGCATAAAAAAGCGGCAAAAAATACCGTTGGTGGATGTGTATAGTGTCCAACGGGCGCGAATATGCAAATTTAAACTTTGACTTTGATTTAATTGGTTCTCGGATTGGTTACTTTAGGTGTGTCGGATGGTGTCGAAAAATCGTATATGCAGTGATACCACCGTGCTAACCATAACTTCCTAGAGGCTCTCGTATCACTACGTGTCAACATTTGGCATTACGCAGAATGCACATGTGAAAGCGTCTTTACGCCCCAAAGCGGTGTTAGAGGGTTACAATCAATTTATTCCCTGATTCTTTCCACTCAGCTCTATTAGAAAATTAGAATTAATTACGAAAGCCATTGAACTAGTTTTTACTTGATATAAATTGATTTTGATAAGATAATTATTATGCAATGTCATAAAAATGTTTAATTTCAATATATTTATCTCATATTATGGCTTTGAAATCCTAAAAAGTAAACCAAGGCAAAAATTAGCAAAAAATTGCATTATGATTGACTTATTTTTTAATTTGACTGCCAGTCTGTTATATCTTTCATCGTAGATTTAAATCACAATCAAAAAATCATCAATATTTATTTATTCATTAAGTTGACATAATTAAATATTTAATATCAAATCAAGATTTTATTTAATGAGATGGAGAAAAATTATTTAAATTAGTGCTGCTAACTATACTTATAAAATGTTGTAAAGTTTCCAAAGAAATTATATGTCGGTAAGTTTATTACGTTTGGCTACGTACCAGAAATACCAATAATAAAAAACCTAAATGACAAAATCTGTCAATCATAAATATTATACAATTTTTTTCCGTCCTTAATGTGCTATTCGATGCGTTGGACGATGCATTTTTAATCGGTTTTATTATGCGCAAATGACATATATCAACTTTTTACTCATTTAATGATGTTGATTGTTGATGGAAATAAGATTAAACTGGGCTTTTTAATCGGCTTATATTACGCAAATCGATCAAATTTCAAATTATTGTTCATTTGATCGATCCATTGTCTGGTTCGCATGGTTCTCCTATACATTTATGAGCTACTTATAAAACAATCAATCAATAAATAAATCCACTCAATGTTCATTAGAGTGTGCCGACATCATTGGTGTTTTTTTATTATTTACAATAGGTAGGTATATTATGGTAAAATATACAAATATGGACAAATGAGGTACAGTGTCATCATATATATTGTTCGAAAGTCTTTCACTAGTAGATTACATAAATGCTAAATTTAGACCGCGTTCACAAGTGTGGACTAACGACTTATGGCGTTTTAAATTATTCGTGTATTTTACCATAGACCTATATTTCGGGATTCTATCGGGAATTCGGGAGTGAAAGAAAACACTTTAAAAAAAAATATCCAACATTTATTTCAGTCCACTCTAATATAAATAGTATATCAGTGTACGACAAAAATAAAGTAATACGAGAAAAATAATCGGCTTGGAAAACCATGCGTTTGAATAGTATCTATTATATATCTCGTATATTTATTTACAAGATAAGGTAAATACCAAAATCAACTGGACAATCAACCGTTCGATGACCTGTCTATAAATTTACATATTCAACAAAAATGAGTTTATTTTTGAAATGCATTTTTTATCACTTGTCAAGTTTAATCGCTTAAATCTGCGTCAATTTTTGCAAGTATAAAATTTGTGTAAAAAGGAAATGCAAACCACGCATGAAACGTTTTAATTTAAGATAAAATTTGCGTTTTTTTCTGTTTTGGATCGCTTGAATGTCACTCAAGACCCATAATTTTCCACATTCACACTCTAGTGTGTGGTAGAGATAGGCATGTACGGCTGATCATGACTGTCAACCTATCAACATTTAATCAATACTTTATTATCCGACACTTTGCACATACAACACATCTTACACCAAAATAAATAAGTAAAGTATAAATAACGAGACAAAAAATTATAAATAGCAAATTTTAATATTATCAAGTCAGTGGTAGTCAAGTAATCTTTACAAAATTGGCTGGAGGGCTGCATTCTTAAATTCTGGAATAATTGTATAATATAATTTTGTAAGAATAAAAATTTGGATGAAAGCAGTTCTGGAAAATTGTATTCTATAATTATGTAAGAATAAATAGCTGGATAAATTGTGTATACCATTCCAATATTAATCTAATGTAAGAATGAAGATACCGTTAGAAGTCATTTAAACATCCTGAGTATAATTCCGATCTATAATCTGTCAAACCTGACTGAAAAAATTATTAGAAATACGACATATCCAAAATTACAGCTAAAGAGTTAACAGCATACACCTCTATAATATTAGCAAATTAAAATAAAACATTATTAAAAGTTAATATGATAATTTATTTACTTTAATAAAATTTATTTAATTTTGCGAATGGAGCGAGATCTATATTTTAACATAACTTCTAATATTTACAGATATTGTCAAATAGAATT
The DNA here is from genome assembly GCA_027564815.1 of Symmerus nobilis. Lineage (NCBI taxonomy): Eukaryota > Metazoa > Arthropoda > Insecta > Diptera > Mycetophilidae > Symmerus > Symmerus nobilis. The sequence goes on along the minus strand of JANTOP010043190.1, from coordinate 1,249 downwards.
ACAAATAGTACTTCAGGTAAGTACAAGCCATTCCATCGCGTACGTACCAATCACATATTTCCACATAGCTTTGCAGAGTTGAGTAAAATCAATGTATGTGGCATTGCAAGTATAAACATAAACTTAACATATTTTGGTAAAAATGACATCATTGAACTCATTTTTTTGGTATTCCTCATTCCTAGATTTATGAACAGTAGAAAATATTATGTTAAAGTTAATGCGAATAGGAAATTTAGTTGACAAATTTCTTGCGCTAGGATTATTCGACCAAGATTTCATAAAAATTCCAAAATTTAACAAAAGTCCGGAAATTTAAAGAAAAATCCTAAAATTTAATAAATACTGGAAAATATCTTGAAAATTGTAAAACTTCATTACACGTTGCAAAAATAAATTTGTAAACAAAATTGAATCATAGTAATCTTTTTATTAAAGATTGTTAATTAAAAATGTATGTATATTTGCAATGGAAACTAGAATTTTACGAGGGTAAAATTAGTAATAAGATATGTATTTTTCATAAAAAGCGATTATTATGTGTTAATTAGCATATTTTTGATGAATTTTATATTTAAACTAGCTAATCCCTGAACTGTGTTCTGCGCCATATCCCTTTGTTAGTCTCTTTAATGACTCTCCATGAAAAATGTACTTAAAATAAAAATTTTCCCAGTTTTCCAATTTTCCGGGAAAATGTCCGGAAATTTTTGGCTCCGCAGTGGCCTTTCTGGTTCGGAAACGAACAGAACAAAAAAAAATTTTAGGCAAATCGGACAAACCGTTGCCGATATACAATATATATATATAGATACCATTTTCATATTATTTATATGGGCCTCATATATTTGCAATGAAACATCGGCGACAAAAAAAATTAAAAAATTTTAATTTATTTTTTTTTAGTTTTTTTTGTATGAACGCCCCCCAAGTATTTATTTAGTATCAATCGATAGGTATTTCGATTCTCTACCAATCGAAAATGTAAAACCTACAAATTTCCCTTTCCCCCCTCCGCTAGAGGCGATTTTCTGAAAAATTTATTTTTAGTGCAAAAAGCATGAATGGGTTAACATTTTCCAAATTTTTTAAGTTTGGCTTGTGGAGCAACTATCTAAGCAACTTTCAAAAACCAAAAGTTTTTTTGCCGCCTAACAAAATTTTCGGAAATCGGCCATCAAAAGCCAAAATGTCCTAAAAATAAAAAAATGACGGGGGGGGGGGGGGCCTCTAAACTCCCAAATCAACG